>OZ010576.1:104399451-104449451 GCA_963932145.1 Acanthosepion lycidas | reverse complement strand
GAGCCCCTTATGTTTGCCTCAGGATTTTTGATAAGATCCAAAGATGGATATGCAATATAATTGGCCCTGATCTGGCATCTTGTCTGCAGTCGCTCTCTCACAAACATGCCGTTGCCTCTCTCTGTCTTTTTTACAAATACCTTCATGGTAATTGCTCCGATGAGCTGCTTTTGCTGGTTCGCAGACTTCACAAATTCAAGTGTTCTATGAGGCTGGCATCCCACTCTCACCCTTTCACTGTTGAAACTGTTAAATGTAGCTGCCTCTTCTACTCCAATAGCTTCATATCTCGAACCTCTCGCCTGTTTCCCTGATAGCTATAATGTCCAACTATTCAAATGTAATGTCAATCAACATCTCCAGGTGCCTTGATCTATCCACTATCCTTCTCCTCATCCTTTCCTCTATCATTCCTATATGCTCTCTTTCCAAATCCTCTATAACCCCTTGCATGCTAGTGGCTTCCTGCATTGCTAGGGAAGAAATGCTTAAAAAAATATGTGTGTGTCTCTGTATATATATAAATATATATTTATTGTATAGATTTGATCACTGGTTTTTGTGCAGTTGGATGACCATGATGAAGAAATTTGCTGGGCAGCTGAGGTGCTCCATGACCATCCACAGTCCCTTTCTGCATTTTATGTCAAATGCTTTTTGTCAGTTCCGCAAACTTTATGTACAGTTCTTTGTTTGGCTCCTGGCATTTCTCTTGAAGCTTCCTGAGGACATACATTATGTCTGTGGTGCCCCTGTTGGTTCTGAAGCCACACTGATTTTCTGGTAGCTGGTCTTCATTGATGGTGGGCACCAATCTGTTTAGGAGCACATGAGCAATGATTTTTTCCTGTGATGCAGATCAGATTGATGCCCCAGTAGTTTGATCAATCTGACTTTTCTCCCTTGTTTTTGTACAATGTGACATTGACTGCATCATGAAGGTCACTTGGAAGTTTGCCCTCTGCTCCCAGTAACAGACAATGATTTCGTGGAGATTGCTGTGTAATGCTGATCCTCCATTTTTTCAGATCTCTGATGGAATCCTGTTGACTCCCACTGCCTTACCACTCAACTGCTCTATGGCTTTGGTAATTTCTTCGCTAGAGGGTAGTTTGTCCATTTCTGATTTGACCAGTTGCTGGAGGATGCAGAGAACTGCCGGGTCCTGGATGACTCAGTCAGCACTGAAGAGGGCCTGGATGTACTCAGACCAACAGCTCATGATGGAGGCCTTCTCTGTGAAAAGCAGCTGTTCATCTGCATTGCACAAGGAACTCTGGACCAAGTGAGTCAAGCTATACACTGCCTTGAGGGCTTCATAGAAGCCTCTGTCGTCACCTAAGTGCATAGCTGAATTCTCTTTGCAACGATGGTCTACCGCTCATTTTGTATCTCTTGAAGTTTGCACTGAAGGTTGCTGCAAATGAGACAGAAGGCAGCCCTCTTGTCAGAACATGATGGCTAAGCCAGATGTGCCTGGTGGCTCATCTTTTCTTCATCAGCAGTTCCTAAATCTCTTGATTGTTCTCAATGAACCAGACTTTGTTTTTCCTGATGGTAAATTCCAGAACTTCTTCAGATATCTGCAGGATGGTAGTCATAAGTTGATCCCAGACTTTTTCAGGAGAAGCGTCTACTGGGAAATCACAGTTTTCAAGCTTGTACTGTAAGCTTGCCTGAAAGTCAGCTTTCACTTCAGCTGACTGAAGCTTGGTCAGACTGAACTTTTTCTTGAGGACCCTCTCTTCCTTCATTTGGGTTTGAAGTGCAGTTTAATTTTCCAGTGCACTAGGGCGATGTTTAGTGTGACATTCTGCACTGGGCATCACTTTGGTGTGAAGGACGTCATTCAGGACTCACTGGTATACAATAATATAGTCTATGATGTAGCAATGTTTGGACTGAGGATGTATCCAGGTTGTTTTAAGACTATTCTTTTGCTGGAAAATGGTGTTGTTAATGATACGTTGCTACTCAGTGCAAAGCTCCAGCAGCAAGCACCTGTTGTCATTGCAGTAACCAGCACTATGTCTGTCAAGTACTCCTTTCCAGGCATCTGCCTCTTGGCCCCCTCTGGCATTGAAATCACCAAGGATTATCACTTTGTCATCAGCAGGGGTGCAATGGAGATGGATGCGATGCTCTGAGTAGAACTTGTCCTTTTCTGCAGGTTCAGCTTGTAGTGTTGGAGCATACACACTGAAAAGTCTGATATACTGGTTGTTCTTCAGAGGGAGGTGCATGGACATCATGCGGTCAGAATGACCGGTTGGCAGATTTTCCAGCCTGGCAGCAATGGAGGTGCTGACCATGAAGCCGACACCTGAAGGACATCTCTCTGTTGCAGGTTTCCCTGACCAAAAGAAGGCGTATCCAGTGCCATAATCCTGGAGGCTGCCTTTGCCTGGAAAGCAGACGTCACTAAGAGCAAAAATGTCGATATTTAATCTGGACAGTTCACGTGCAATCAGTGCTGAGCGACTTCCAGCTTGCAAGTTTCAGAATTTTTGAACACTTTAAGGTGGGTATATACCTTCCTTGTTTTAGTGTTGTTCAGCTACTTGAGAAGATGTCCTTTGACCACAGTGACAGACTGTTTCATGCTAGATGCAATTGTCAGGACAATGCGTCTAGCATAAAACAGCTTGTTGACTGAGTGTTGACATCAATGATCACTTTTATATTTATATTTAAATATACACACACACACAAACATATATTATATATATATATATATATATACTCTTGGTTTGGCCATCATCACAATTGCAAGGGAGGAGTAGATGCGATAGGCATCAATAACCTACAGAAGAACTCAAAACTGGAAAGTATTGAATTAAGGTTTATTTTGGCAGTTTCACTGGCCTTGGTGGGAGCACCCATCCATCGCTGTGGTGCAATGAGTGGGCATGGCCCCAGGCAGCTGCTCCACAGGGCTAGAAACCTCTCAGTATAATTTTCCTCAGTTGCAACTCTGTCCTTTGACAGAGCTGCACGTTAGCACACTTTGCCTAAAGACGGAGTGTCTCTTTGTCTTTGGGCAGACTGTACTAAGGTGCAGCTAAAATCAATATGCATAATTTGCATATTGAATTTTAAAAAGTTTAATTAATTAACTGTCCTTCATTACTCTTCTTATATTTGAGTAGTCTTTTGATTTTCATATCAAAAATAGTTCTGTTTAAGAATATTGTCTTATATAGTGCAGAAAAGTATTTGAAACTTGCATTTTATTTGGCCTTCAACAAGTTGGTATCTATTTGTAAAACTTTCATTAACTATAACAAGTCAATTTATGAATGAAATATTCATTTAATTTTTTTGTTTCAAAGATTTCAAGTAGTAAATCTTTCTTTGCAAAACAATAGTAATCAGACATAGCTTGCTAGAATGTGTATATATATATATATCTTTTAAATAAACTTTCTTACACACTTTGTCTTAGAAATAAAAGTCTGATAAATTGTGATTTGTTGAAACTTTTTAAGCAATAAATGAAAAATTATCTGTATTCACATGCTCCTATGTATTCAAATATCTGCATCTATATAAATACGCTAGACGTACAGTAGCAAATATCAAGAAATATTAAATAAAAATGAACTTGCTGATTAATTTGATACTTATATAAATGAATTCTTGCTGCTTAGATATATTTAAACTGCATAATATATATATATGTATATATATACTATCCCACTGACATGATATGGTTTCCGTCTTTCACTTCTACAAATATTTTATTTAAAATATATATGAGATAATGATGTATATTTTTTTTATATATCAAGAACAATTTTAGGAACATTTTATGACCAAGTGGAAAAAGAGACTGACCACAACTTTGACATAAAAAATGCTACCATGATCAAAAAAGGGAAAATTTCACTACAACATTAATTTCTTGAGACTCCCTTAATTGCAAGGCCATCTACAGTAAATTTATGCTCTGGCTCTTACAATATTTCATCATACCTTACAGATCATCTAATATCACAGTGTGGAATACCTACTTACAAAAGTGATGGAAAGTCAAAGAAAAATACTATAAATGAATTTGCCTGAAAAAAAGGCAACAAATTCTAAAATTCCCAGCACATCTCTGCTATGTGCATGTGTAGTATTACCAACATAACACGGTGTAGGAATTATGTTTGATGTAAAGTATAAAAAATATGCAAACAGATCCAATATAATAAATATAAGAAAAACAATACTCGGAAATTAATGTCTTTACATGACTTAATTTCATATGAATGTATATTATAAGAGTAGAATTTATTAAAACTTTTTAAGATTTTAAACATGAAACTTAACAAGTTTTTCTTGTTATTTCAAACAATATTTATTTTGGGGCAGCCAATATTTCTTAAGATTTAAAAAAAAAAAAAAATTTCTTGTTGCTAATTAGTCCCTGAATGTATTGATTATTTACTGATTGATAATTAGCCCCAACAGAGAATAGGCTGAATGGGGTGTCTACAAATCAGACGCTTGATAACCCTTGCAATAATAATGGCTGCAAAAACAATTTCCTTGTTCATAATTGGGACTGACCTTTTAATCAAAGGATCTTCCAGCTTTTCTTACTGTTTGAAGAAATACTGAAGTCATCTTGGAGTAAGTTCGAAAAAAGCTAATTACAAACAGATTTTTAAATTTTTAGGAAACAACTGCTTTGTTTGGTCTTGTTTGTTTTTAAACAAGCACTAAAGATATGTTTGATCTGACAAGTTGAAATCCACTGGCATTATTCCAAAAATTAATCACGAAAATCAATAAATTTAATGGCTATCAAAATTAACCTTCTGTTGGCTAGAGGATTTTTTTGAAGGTGACAGTTTACACAAATTTCATCCAATACAAGGCTTGAGAACCACTGAATGTAGAGGGTTACTGTGAAAAAGAAGCTGTTGAGGAGAAAATGCGTCTTCTCTCACAAGTCAAATTATTTTGAACTTTCTCAAGAATAGAAAGTGAGGATTGCAAAGTTCCAGCCAAAATTTAGAAGTAATACTCCATTTTGGGTCTAATCTGACTTTTATAAAAATAAAACATAGCTGAAAGAGTGATAGAATGGGCCAACCATTTTCTTAGCATCTTTAGCAATGGATTGTATATATGTTTCATTGAAATCTACAGCAAAAAATGGAACAACATTTGACTAGAGAAAACTCTGTTTGAATAGTAATGATGAGATAATACACGCTTAGATTTTGAGGTATTTACAACCCATTTTTCCCTCCATTGAGATGTTAGAGCTCATTCAGAGGAGGAATCAGCATCCACAAGTTGTTGTATCTTCTGCATAAATATTTGCTAATGTTTTTACATTGGTAGGTCCTTAATAAAAAGCATAAAGAAAGTAGGAACCAAGAAAGAGCCTTGGAGGAAGCCAGCAGTGCTTTCATTAGCTAGCCCTTCACAGGAACCTTCATAGATTGCTTGACAGAAAGAACTTCTGTTATTATGTAAACTCTTTGCGGGATTCATTAGCTAGAGAGGCTATGCAGTAAATCTCTATGATACACCTTTTCAAAGCCCATTCTGATATCTCAGACATTTGCACCGGTGATAAACCTGCCATCAAATACTTCACTGATTCTGCATCCAATTTTATAGATAGTTAAGCAGGTCATTTGAATATAAATGTCCTATTTCCTCTTGGATATAAAACTACTTTTTATTATTTGATAGTTTCACTGTTTCACCTTAAGACTTAAACAGAACATAATGGTAGCTCAGTAGAAGTTGCTTGAAAAGTTTTTGTCTGATTTTTTGGGACAAGAAGTTATCATTTTTTCTATTCAAATTCATGACCACATACTTCCTGTGATTATCACAGTATTTTAGCCATTATACACTTACACCCTTCTTCAGGTGTCTGTTAATTTTGGAAACATTATAAAGGAAGAAAAAGAAATGCCAGCAAACACAGTCAAGCTTGAGAGCAAAGACTTCAGCAACAGCAGTAAGAAAGTTGCAGGAAAATGAGGTCAAGCATAACAGCAAAGACAGTGGCAGCAGCAGGCAGGCAAAAGAATATTAGGTTTAGCGCCCCACTTTTAGATTCAGGATTTTACCATGTGACAATAGCTTTGTGGATTTAAATGTTCTTTGTGAAATTGGGCACAGTAATTGGGAGTTCAATCCCTGGAAATAAGAGAGGAGTTCTAAAAAAGAGAACAAAAGGAAATTGTCCTATAAGAAAAATTAAAGGTTCACTTTCAAATTAGCTTAATGTTACTTTAATTGACAGAAACCCGAGGAAGATTGGAGCATACAACAGATGAAATGTTCTGATAACAAAAAAGGATGATGAAATTAGTGCAAGTGTAAATAATAAAATTTGTCATAATATTTAATTATTAATAATCATTATTCAGAAATAATTGATTTAAATCAATCAATTCTGAATTTGAACTTAGCAAGTTAAAATAATTTTCTTATTGCTATTTTGCCACTTTGAAGAAAATTCTCTACTGCCATTTCTGAGCTAATTTGGATATACTCTCCTATAACCATTATTCAGCAACAAAAATTTTTCCGAGTATAAATTCCTTTCTGATAGCCAAGGTTGACCTGATTATTTCTTTTTTACTCTTTCTTCCGTCCTGCATTTCATAGTTGATAGATGATGTCCTAGTACCAATGCTCCTTGATAGTATTAGGTTGGTGCAAAAATAATGACGTTTTTGACGTATTTTTTAACGTCAAAAAACGTCATTATTTTTGCACCAACCTAATAGCTTACTTGACATTTATCTGAATGTAGTGCTTGACAAATTTCAATCAATGCTTAATTTCCAAATGAACTGAAATTAAACATAAAGCATGACAAAAAAATAAAAAATAAAACTATTCTATTTCCAGAACAAAATCTGTGTTGGTTTTCAAAGAGACATATAAGAAACATTTAAGGAAACCAGGCTACACTAAATATTTGCCACTATATGCATATAAGAGAAAAGATCTATAAAACAAACGAGAAAGAATAAATAGAATTGATTTAGAGATAAACCAATGGAATTTGAAAAGCAGAACAATCAGCATGCAAATCAATATCATAGTAAGCTCTAATAACCCAAGGAAGATATAGATGTGATCTGAGATGGAAATAGATTGGAGTAAAGAAACAAATTAGACACTGATTTGGAGAAATGATGAAAGATTTATTTTGATATGATATGAAAATGTCTCTGGTATGTCATATAGTGTTGCATTCAAATGTACAGTGTATGAGGTGTGAAATGAGTGTGTGAAAAAGGAGTATGCTTAATCTGCTTGTTAGCTATTGGTTTGGGCTTGTCATATTGATAATGGAGTCTGTTCTCTTTTTTTGTGTTCACAGGAGGTCGTTTTCACAGCCTAATGGCCAGACACCTAGCCAGCTGGGCTCTCAGATAGCCTCTATGGTTGGCATGAGCATGTAAAGTCTCTCTCTCCCTTCTCTTATAGCCTATATAAAAAACACATGGATGTAGTTGTAGATATCTGTGGCAAGCAAGAGTCATTATGTTGATAATAGTCAGGACTCTGGTATATTTTTATTTGTTTTAAAATTGGTTTTTAGTAGAGTGTGGTGTGTGTGTAACTTAGACAAAAATTGGTGCGTAGTTAGAGAAATATGTTTTCTAATAATTGTATAAATTTGGTTTTAATTTGTTATCGCTAACTATGTGTAAATTGTGTTTTTTCTGCTACAGATATTGTACAATAAATGAATGTAGGCACATATGCTATGTCCTAGACCAAAATCAGATGTACAAATACCATTGCATGTAAAACAAGGAAACCTACTAGGGCAATTGCAGATGGCTTGCTATACCTTTTTCTTGGCTTGCCTTACCATTAGCCAGTTTGCTTGAAAGTTGTTTTGGGTCATAGATTTTGCCACTTGGACCAATAAGTAGCAGTAGTAGTGTGTTTGAGATCTCAAATATGGGGTTTGGTCCACTTCAGCTTTAACTTGTCTATGTACCTCTTCTTTGGGTGGCCTTAGACATATATGCTTTGCTCCAGCTCTCAGAACAATTAATCTAACTCTATCAGAATCATATGACCAGTCTGTCTTAGTTGAGCCTTCAAACATTTACATCCGTACTTGTGAGATTGGCTTGGTTCAGGAATGTCAATCTGGAGATATACTCTTACAGTAGATTTACATGGTTGATCTCAAAATGTAATTGAATTGTCTGAGCTATTTAACAATACAATATTCATTTCAGAGCTATTTAACATGTTCACATTTCACAGCCATATAAAAATGATGATAGAAGAACAGCATTGTAGACTTAGTTTTGTGGAGAGGTGAATGTCTTTATACTACAGAACTATGAACTGGAGCCTTTCAAATGCTTGGCTTGCTTTCTGGGTCCTTCAAATAATTTCTTTATCAAAGGCACAATCACTAGAGATTTTATGCCTCAGAAATTTAAATTGTTCAACATTTTTATAATTATAGGTCATAAAAAGTGAAAAATGGCAGTGATTAAGATGTGTTTCAGTGTAAAAAGGAGAACCTCTAGCTCAGTCTGATTGAGAAGTTAACAGCATTTACATTCAGTCTATTGTCCTCATCTTTGTTGCTATTGTAATAATTTTTTGGCTGCTGTTCTTGCCATTCATTATCAGGTACTTGCTGATCAGGACGATCTTAAATTTTTTTTTTTATTCCACTGTTCATCTATAGAGAAGTATTGTCTTGTTTTTTTGTTGTACTGACCAGTTATTCCTCATGCTGTTTTTACTGTGACTAAGTCTGCACTCCACAAACCCCTGGGATTAACCTCACAATCACAATGCCATCAAATTCATGCACCAACACTTTAATCCATAAGGTATTGTCTAGAACTTGGAGGCTTAAACCTCAGCTGGCTGCCACTGCTTGTCATACTTGACTACATTCATCAAAGATTCTTTTTTCTACTGCTGCAACAGGTATACTGTCATTTCTCTTTATTTATTATGGTTTCCATATTGTATTCATTTCTATGCTAGGACAACTGAGCAGACTCTCATAGCCAAACATGTCATTGATTTATTTAGCAGAGTAAGACCATACTATTCTCATATATTTAAAAAAAGGGCTCAGTTTGAAATCTCCTGATCAGGAAGCACATGATGAAAGCTGGAAGGCATGATAGTGAAAACACTGTGGTAATAACAGCAAAGATGAGGATAATAGTTTGAGTGTAAATAATATTACAACCAAGGCTACAAGGGCCTCAAGATTTTAATACTCACTGCACCGATAGGAAGCAAGAGAAAATGGCAGGACAAGTATGGAAAGTAAACTAAAAAAATAAAAATATGAAGATGTCCTAAAATGGAATGGTATATAAAATAAGATACTATAATGTAGATCCAAATTTGAATGAATCATTGTATAATTTAACACTAGTGTTAGTAATATTTTATAGTCCATAAAAATTTGCTTATAGAGAACTTAGTGTTATGATGATCTGGTAATGGAATCTAGATTTCTATCCTGTAAATGGCAGGTCATTTTGCAATGGATATATTATCGATTTTTCATTCTATCTTTGAGTACATGTTTCATGTCCGCTGGGAATTTTCCACTATCAATTGCTAATTCCAGTTTATATTTACATCATCACTAATTATACGCTATTCATTGAAAAGCAATGACAGGATGGAATACGTGAACAAAAAGCAATTTACATAGAAAACACTCATAAAGAAGATTGGAAACAAGAGAGAGATCAAACACATATCATGCTATTGGATATCTATCATGAAGGTATCTATACCATCTATAAAATGTTTTCAATCAAATGATATCTGAGGCCTCTATGAGTCTTGACATATTATGGAGTTGAGTTCTGGATGATGTTTCTGGCACAGCTTCTATTCTGGCCTCTGCTGCTTCCCATTTCTCCATAGTATAATGCCTGGATCTGCAGGTATGAAGCATAGACTATCTATGCATTGTATGCCCTGTCACCACATTGTTCAAATGATTCAATTGAAAGGTAAATGCTGACACACATTGTTAAAAAACCTTTCCTATCAATGGGTATAAATGCAAGGAAGTAGAGATTTTAATTTCAGAGTTTTCTTTCTCTGAGACTGGTTGCTAACCAAGGCAAGAGAAACCAGACTGCCCTACTGTTTAACCCACAGCTGGTGGGAGAAGAGATGGAATTATAGTTTTTTCAATGGTATTTATGTCATAGTGAATGCAACAGCCTTGGTTGGGATTGGAAATTGCCTCACCAATGTGATTTTCTCTGGCTTTGCTGCATGTACATTAAAACAATGCTGTAGAAATAAAGCATGATAAGTTGAAATTTTATGAAACATGTATTCCATGAAGCAAAAATAAAAGTTTGTTTATGGAAAAATGTATATTTTTGTTAACAACATAGTCCAAATGTATACATTCTTAGAACTTATTAATCAGTTGAAGAGAAGCACTTCTCTATTAGGGTATGTGTTTCGACTCAAAGACAAATAAAAAGGCAACAGTGTTTCTGAGTCTGTCTATATTTCTGAGATGAGGTATTATGTATATTATTTACATTATTCAGACTATTGTCCTCATCTTTGTCACCATATTTATCCACTGTGCCATGTGTCAGTGGATAAAGGCGTTGGTTAGATCCAGTGACAGGACCCAAAGAATGTGAGTTCAATACCCAGTTAAGGCAGTGAAGAACTTTCATAGGGAAATTAACAGGAGATAACTGATAACTGACATCTATCAAACATGGCATGTGAAACTAGAACAGTCTACCCGGGTGAGCGAAATAAATGGTTCAGTTCAACATTCCAACCACCTGAAGAAGGCCGGAGCCTACCACAGCTGAAATGTTGTGATAAATATGGTGACAAAAATGAGGACAATAGTCTGAATAATGTAAATAATGGACAGTGTTTCTTTTAGAAAACATGCATTTTTGTGTTTACTACAGCCAGTTGTTCACAGGTGACACTGTTGTTGTAGCATAAAATTACTATACTATGAACAAATGAAGTCATATAAATCAGCTTTCATTTGATATGCCTACATCCAACAAAACTGTTTGTCTTTAAGGTTCATACTGTACAGATTTAGATACAGGATGCATGGTGGATTAATGGAAAGGAGCTTGGATTGAGGAAACAGAAAACCGAGTTCAAATTCCAGTCAAATCCATTACATTCACTTACATGCTACTACCCTTGGGAAAGGTATGAATCCTCTTCTTCTCAACCAACCCCCACAAGCTGTGGGTAAGTAGCACGACAGACCGGATTCTATAGCCTTGGATGGCAACTGATCTATCGCAGAAAGAAATGGCAACCTACTGCAGGAAAAAATCTGCCTCGTCAGTCACACATTGCACACAACTGATTGTACTGATTTAGGAATATTTTTGCAGCATATTATAATAAACTAATTTATTTATAAATCATATTTATAAGTTTAACTAAAACCATTACAAAAGAGTCATTTTAAATGTAAATCAAACAGAAAAAAAATCCACTTGGAATATGACTGTGTATACCAACAAATGTACATGCAAACATAATAACCCCGCATTTGTTCACACTCTTTGTTGCTTTTCAATTTAGAATGAACACAGATGTTTCGCCTATCATGTGGTGATTTGCATGTTACAAAGAAATTTACTAAAATTAATTTTATATAAACTCGTTTCTTATTAAATTTAACATTATTTACTTCTGATATTTTTCTAGTAATCTACTTATACAAATATATAAAAACAGTGTTCAAACTAAATCTGGAATGCAAATTTCTTTACCAACAAATCTATTGACTATTAGATGAATTTTACACTGCTTTCTATGCCAGTAAAGAAAATTATATATAAATGTTTTTTGGGGTTTTTTTTTTTTTTACTGTAATTCAGTACACTTGATCGTTTTTGTAAATTTAACTTTCGAAAAGATTGTGTTTTTTCAGCAAAAGTTTTATCCTGTGGTCTAACAGTTTAAAATAACTCTTTGCTATCTGAAAATAAGTCAACATAATTAAATTTTATATAAAATGAACACTGCTCAGTAGCCTTTTCATGATATACTCTTATTTTTAAAAAGTCCTAGAAAATAAAAAAGCAACCCAATTCTTATGTAACTAAAAGAATATGAATTATGCTTAACTGAATTTGAATTAATTTTACATTAGTTTATATAAAACTCAAAAAACAATGCCTGAGATCATTTTCTTGACAATGTTAAGGAAGATAAAAGTGTTTAAAAACAATAGTGAAAATAACATGAATGGAGCATGTGAGCAACAAGGAAGATTTACATAAAAGGGATCAAAATTGACACTTGTCCCTTGGTCAGAAAAGGGCAAGATTTCTGGGACACATAATGACATAGCCTTGAGAATTTGTCATTCATGGTATATATATTAAGAGGCAGAGAGAAATAGGGAGTAACCTACCTAATGAGTTTGTGTAAATGTATAGCAGAAAAGGGCATAAGAAGGATATTAAGGTGACAAAGATTACTTATGACTTCAAATGGTAGGATATAGTGGAAGACCGTGACCACCTATGTGACATGCTATATAAAAGAAGAATGTTAGTTTTGGAATAAAATACCGTTTTCTTTTTGATTCTTCTTGAAATTGTAATGAATAAATAGTTTAATCACTTGGCAATATTTTAAGAAAATTAAACAAATGTCCTGAAAAGTGCAAATTCAGATGTTGAGCAAAATACAGAGGTTTACCAATTATAGTGCAGCAAGGTAACACTTTCATTGATTTATAGATGTTTTTACAGTGTCATAACTTTAAAGATATTTGCACAGAGAAATATTCTTGAAATTCTTATATATAATTATCACTTATTAATCATTTGAAGAACTAATTGACAAGAAAAACTTATAAATGAAAATTAAAGGGGAAATAAATAATAGCCAGAAATATACATAGAGGAAAACTGTCTTTTAGAATTATCTAGTTAAAATTTCTGAGTGTTAATTTTAATTATTGCAATAACGGTTATCATTGTCTGCTGTTAGCTGTATATAACTAGAATTTGTGATTTTTCTGTCAAGGGAATTTTTGTTGATAAGCATTTTCTCTTAATCTATGTTATATTAAAATATCTATTTATTTATATGAATGCATTTAATATCTGAATAGATTTATAATTATAGAATATTTTCTTTTGTCTGAAATTTCTAATTTGATTGGTTGATTCTTACCATGTGTGTTATTTAAGTTTTCTTTCATTTTTTATTTGTATGTATTTTCTTTTGGATGTTTACCTTGAAATTTAGCTTTCATTTCATATTTATTATATATATGTTTATATAACATTTACATTATAGATTATTTTTTGTTAACTTATTTGAAAGGGGGGCAACATTCTCTTCATCTTTACACACTCATTTGTACACATATTTAAAAAACAATGCATATGTATGTACACTACAATTCAAAAGTTTGAAGCCACACCTAGAATTACCATGGTATGAACTTGACAGAAGTGTAATAAAAAAAAAAAAATGAAAAAGACCTCATAGAGTCATTGAAAAAAATGGAATCAGTTATCAAGCATCGAGAAACTTTTGCAACAAATGCCAAAAAATTGTGCTGCACTAATCAAGGCTTAAGGAGGATATTTTGATGAGAGTAAAATTTAATTATAAAATGATTTTTTCTTTTTATAATAATAGAAATTTCTAATAAAAAATCATGTCTCACTTATTTTAACCATGTATAATGATTTTGTCTTATTTAAGGTACAAAACAACTACTTTTTGGGTCAATTTAAACAATTACCAGGCATTTCCTCAAACTTTTGAATTGTAGAGTATGTATGTATATTTCTTAAGAATTAATAGATTTTATTTTTTAATCCAATATACTTTTATTACTTTAAACATTATTGGATTTGAGTAGATTCTCTGTTTCTTTAAAACATTTTTTTGGTCTGTATATCTATGTATCGAAGAAAACATTGCAGGAGTAACCACCATCTGCTCAGCTATGAATGAAAACTTTTATAATAAAGCAAGGTTTTATTTTACCTTGCTTTATTGTGGAGCTCTTCATAGCCAAGCAGTAAAAGTTTAAATCAAAATAATGTCTGAAGTAATATATATATAATAAAAGATGGTTCATGTATGCTTCTCATAATATGTAGATTTAATAGGCTGGTTAATAAATTTCAAGCAATAAAAAGACAACAAAATGGTGAAAATATTGTCAATAAGACTGATGATATTTATGTTTATTAGTAGGTCTTTTGACTAAACTGAAGCACGAAGAGAAAGATTTTAAAGTCAGAATTTTCAAACATTTCTTACAATAATACAACACATGGTGGTGGAGGGAAGAGAAAAAGACAACAACAGAATTCCCCAGAAGTGTGACTCCATTTTCATTGTTTATTTCTCACCTAATTGATAAAGGACACAGTTTTGTTCCAAAAATTATGACTTTAAAATCATTCTGTTCATTCTTCAGTTTAATCAAAGGCCTACTAATATAAAATAAATATCATGTCTTATTGACAATATTTTTATCCTTTTGTTGTCTTCTTATCCCTCACATTTCATTTACCAGCTGATTTTATTATATAATTTTTTTTGTAAGTAAATTATCTACTATGGGTCAGAAGTAGGTTTTCACTTAAATTTGTCAAGGTAGTCAAACACTTATGTACGTGGGTAGGTGTTCTTTTTATGTGTTTTAGTTACATTCATTTTTATATGTTGATACCATTGTGCTTGTAGGGACATTATTGTTATTAATAAATAAAAAATAAAATATAACATAATAAAAATGAATAATATAAATAAAATAAAACAAAAATAATAAAGCATTAAAATGTTGTTTAAAATGAATTAAATGAAAAATAAAAATAAAAGTTTCCCAGAATACAATAGAAATATTTCTTGCCTGAAAATGGACTTTACACCAAAAGACGCTGAATTCACTCTCTTTGCCACTGACCATTGCAAAGACATCCAACTCTTCTCTCTAGGACATTGCTTGTCATAATATGAAGTGTCATCTTCCTCTTATCGCATGCAACCTTAAAACACTTGTCACCAAAAATACACAAACACACACACAAAACAAAATAAATAAATTGTATGATTTTAATTTACAATATAATGTTTTTAGTGCTATTTTTGTGTTTGTAAAAACTAAGCTATTTCTGCTGCTATGATGTGAGTGACCCAACCTGCTCAAGAATACCATTTGTCAGCTATTTCTGTACCCAGCATGGTGAATTTAATCAATATAATGACAACCCAAGTTTTTACATATTGGAATTATGCTTGTATGTATATATAATTGATGATACAGCAAACAATGCCAGCAACCTGAAGATTGCATATTGGCATATGCAGGAAACTTGAAGTAGTATCTGGCCAGTAAAGACACTGTTTTTGTTGCTTACCACACACTATTACAGATGCCTGCTCAATCCACAGACAAATGTGTGGTTTATATGGCAACTATGCTTCGTTGCAGTTTCTGTGAGATGGTACACAATCTGACATGATCAATTTTTTGAACAAGGCCATTACCGTATCTGTCTATATTTTTGAGATGAGGTATTATGTACACTATTTACATTATTCAGACTATTGTCCTCATCTTTGTTGCTATTTTTATTACAATGTTTCATGCTCCGACCTTCTTCAGATGGTTGGAATGTCAAACTGGACCTTTTATTTCACTCACTGGGGTAGACTGTTCTAGTTCCACATGCCATGTTTAATGGATGTCAGTTATCTCCTGTTAAATCCCCTCTCCAAGTTCTTCACTGCCTTAACCAGGTATTGAACTCTCACTATTTGGGTCTTGTCACTGGATCTAACTAATGCCTTTATCTACTGTGCCAGGTGTCCTTGAGGACATTTGTATAAGAATTTCTGTGTATGAAATAAAGGGTTCAGTTCAACATTCCAACCACCTGAAAAAGGCCAGAGCGTACAACAAATGAAACATTGTGATAAATATGGCAACAAAGATGAGGACAATAGTTCGAATAATGTAAATAGTGTAAGGCCAGTACACGTCAATCCTTGGTCTTGACGCACAACCGTTGAATGCTAACAAATGGTTATGTTCACCCAATATAATTCACAAAGCTGGAGTCAACTCAAGCATTTTCCAAAGGTGCCATCCACTGGTTGATAACATCAAGAAGTCACATCTATGAACAAATCAACAATGGTGAGATTTCAAACCTGGATATCATGGTCAGAAAGCGAATGTTCTAACCCTGCAATCACCCAATCTATATTGTGTGGACATAAGAATCAGCAACGACTGAATCAGTGCTTCTTTGATTGTCTGACCAAGTTGAAAACAGTGTTCAGTCCAAGGCTGTAACAATTGTGATACAACATACTGAGTAATTATTAAACAAGAAATCAGTGGACAGTGTAACAGAGATTCTTAAAACAAGAACATCTCCACCCACGAAATAATTGAATTGTGTGTAAAATGAAGACAGAGTAAACTCTTAAAGCCATAATTCATTAGAAAACTTACAAAGAGTTATAAGAAAATTACATATGACATCTACATGCATTGGGAGAGAAGGAAACAAGATGGGTAATTAGTGTGTGATATTGCTTGTTAGAATGGTCATTAATGGCAATTAACACATTTCAATTTGTCATTGTCATAATTGAATATTCACCCAGAGATGTTTTTTTTTACCTCTATGTAGTTTGTTTTAGACTTTTCTCTTCTTTTTAATCTGCAACTGCAGCAAATTATGGATTTCATCTTGATCTCACTCAATCAGTGTGGCAAAAAGAATTAAATAATTATTGTTAATTGCTAAGCAAAAAAATATTAATAATTGAGAATCTTGTTCATGTTTTCCTCCTGTTTTTGTTTTGGCCTCATGAAAGATGTAAGGCATAATTAGGGAATAATTAAAGTTGATACTTCTAAGTAGTCAACAACATTAAAGAACTCTTTCATTATTATTTTGATTTGCATTTCTTTCATGCTTACACACATATGAATTTGTATTGAATATTCACACTCGTTTATGAAATCTTTTTCAAGTCTCTTTATTATCTGCATAGCATTTTCATTTTATCAATTATTTTAATTCTTTGTACTTTATTTATCTGAATAGATGTATAATTATAGAGCATTTTCTTTCCTTTGATATTTCTAATTTGATTGAGTGATTCTTAATAGGCGTATTATTTAGAGGTTTCCTTTTTTTCTTTAGTATGCATTTTCTTTTGGAATTTGTAGGATATTTACCCTGTAATTTAACTTTCATTTCATATTTATTATATTGTTTATAGAGGCACAAACATTTGAATAATCATAACTTTTGTCTTCACAAACAGATGTATATTTAAGGCTTTATATAACATCTACAGATTATTTTTGCTTCACTTATTTGAAAGTGGGGCATCATTGTTATTAAACATGTTATACTAACATATACATTGGGCATTGGATAAATTGTATAATAAAATGAAAATATCAGTGAAATCTCATTTTAACAGGTATATTTACCAAAATTACAATTAAAAATATCTTGAAATACTACAGAGTAAAAATTTATTCAATAAAATCACAACTGGCTTCAACCATGGCCTCCAGACATCTCTTCTGGACACACTCCTTGTTTAAGTTGGTAAATGCTGCCATAATCCTTGCCTTCAGTTCATCTTCGATGTTACAAGGAGTTTTGTTGGTCTCTTGCTCAACTGCACCACACACACAATAATCAAGGAGTTTGCAGTCTGGTGAGTTAGGTGGCCAGATTTAAGGGGTGATGTAGTTGCAGAAATTATCTGACAGCAATTACTGGGTACTCCTACCTGTGTGTGACATGGTGCAGAATCCTGTTGCCAGACATAGGTTCTTGCCACAGTCAACCTCATGACTTAGGGCAGTACTACCTCCTCAAGGCACTTGATGTAGGCCTCCGTGTTGAGTCTTAGGCCCTGTGGGAAGATGAATGGAGTCATAATGTTGACATTACTAGTGATAAGTTTAACCATCATAATCACTATTAAAACATCCAACTCCTTCCAGATCCTCTGTTCTGTCTTCAGATTGACACCCAAATACTCTGAAATGTTGGCATTGGAGCTTCTGGTGCAAATGCCAAGCAGTACAGCATGCCATTTCCAAAGTTCTGGCAGAGTCAGTTGCATCATGGTGCTCTTTTTCTCACAGATGGTGCCCAACTGACAAAATATACTGTGTAGTTGACAAAATCAAAAACAGACAATGTACATGTGCAAAATTAAAAATATAAAATGGCAAGAATTTACCCAGTGCACCCTGTATCTATGATATCTAGAAAGTGTAAAGTGTTGTTAGACTCTAATAGACTTTACCCTTCCTAGATATTATGCTGCACAGAAATCATGAACTTCAGGTTTACAGAAAAGACACCAACAAGAATGACCTAGTCAATTTTTATTCCCATCATTGTAACAAGATCAAGTCAGGAATAATCATGGGATTCTATTTGTGTCCTAAAATTCTGCAGCTGCCTATACTTACCCAAAGAAATATACACAGAAAACACTTTCAAAAACCTCCAATATCCTCATTATTTCATCCGCAATGCCTAAGAGAAAGGCATACAAACATATGACCATGAAAAAGATGACATTATTAACAACAATAAACATTATACTACCTTTAAAATAAAATCCTCACATTTGACTTGATAAAGTTCCTACTAAGACAAAATGTAACTTTTCTTTTTTCAGTGTCCCCCATATATGTATGTATGTATGTGTGTGCGTGTGTGTGTGTGTGCATTCATGTAGATTTATATATATATATATATAAAACAGTTGCTACAAGCACATTGTGTATTGGTTAACAATCAAAAGTAAATGTTTTAACACAATATTGAAAATCTGACTTGCAGTTGTAAAAAACACTGAAAGAGACTGACACATCTACACAAAATAAACAATATCCTGTCCAGTGGCAAAAGCTGCTGGTGGCACCTGGTGGGGTGCAGTACCACCTTAGCCACCAAAACTGCATTACCTTCACTGGTTGCCTGCTGCTGAGGGCAGGGTATCGTATATGCTTTCAAATGTGGTATGTAGAAAATTGAACAACAAAACTTTCTGGAAAGTAAGAGGACTCTTTTTGAAAAGCGAATGACCATCAGAAATTTGGGGTGGCATCCTGTAAAGACAGAAATACTAAAGCAAATATGACTAGCACAACAAATGGAAAATGCACTCTGGTTGTCTGTAGCAGAGAGGGAGAATACATCATCCATCTGACTGATTCAAATGATAATGACATGGACTTGAAACTGGCTACAATATGTATTTGTGGCAGGAAATTTAACAGCCAGTGCAGTTTTTGTATCCATAAGGCATGCTGGTGCAGGCAATGCAATTTTCTTCTTGAATGATGGGATTATGAATCTGGATTATACCCACAGTGTACAGGATCCCATTGCAGAGCATCAGCACCCTGGACAAATTCCAAGCAAAAGCAAGCCAAGTATCCAGTGCCTCAAAGACAATCAGAGAGGTATTTGGTCCAGTCTCAATCAGGAACTCTCATTAGTACTTACCAACTATATAAAGGACCCCATTAGCCAGCAGATCAGATCTTTCTGCAGAGTTGTACATGAGGTTTGTCTTGAATGGGTTGGTGTAGCACCTGCAAGAAGGGATAGGAAAGATGAGAGGTGACCAAATAGACAACAGATTCAGAAGTGTATACTAAGAGCAGAGAGTTGTGAAGCACCAACTCAAAAAAGCTCCAATTCATGAGAGGGCAGGGCTTAATGATATTAAAGAAATGATCTTAGTGATCTCTAGAGCTGAGAACCAAAGAAAACATTGTGAAAAAAAAGTGCTAGTCTCGAAGATCATTTGACAATATTCTTACACTTTTGCTAAAAAGCTGTTCACTGAGACTAAGTGTGCCAAAATCACTGTAGCAGAGGAGGAACTTGAGAACCACCTGAGGATGATGTATTCTGATGCTTAGAAAGTTGTTCCAATTCTTCTGATGAATGACCTTCCTAGGCCCCAAGATCCAGAAGTCATTTATAATAACAGTGGACTAAAGCTGAAGGAAATGTGAGAATTCGTTTGCAAATTCTATGCCGATAATGCACCTGGATATAAATGGAATATCCTACAAGATATATAAGAATTCTCCAAACACCCTCAAGCAAATCAAATAATGGGGAAATTATAATGAAATATTCCAGAGCAGCATTTATGCAGTTCACTGTTGGTAACTACACTACCAAGTGACAAGACCTTGAGGTCAGCATCATGATGGGGTGTGTGATTTCACCACTTCTTTTCATTATGTTCATGAAAGCCATATTTCAGGGTGCAGTGGACACAACAAAGGGAGTGATGACTAAGGAATAAATGGTCCTTCCTCCTTCCAGTCAATGAACTCCTGCAGTTTTACCATAAACTCTTCATGTTGGTAAGAATGAAGGCTAAAGCCAAGAAAAGTTGGAGCTTATCATTACTCAGAGGCTCAGTCAAGGATATTCACATCTGTATTGGTAGTGATATGATACTGACAGTCAAAGAGAAGACAGTGAAGTATCTCGGACAGCTGTATAAAATTCCACTGATTGATCAGCACCAAGTTATAGAAAGTGGCACTAGATGGACTTGAATCCATCAACAGAAGTCATCTCCCCAGCAAACTGAAGGCTTGGTGCTCCCAACATGGTTTGCTGCCCTGACTTTTGTGGCTGTTGTAGGTGTGTGATATTACTCTGTTGCATCTTGTGAATCTAAGTTAATGTATCAACAAGTACCTGTGCAAGTAGCTTTCAGTTTCTCACTGCTTATCCACAGTGGGACTCTACACCAATTCCAGAAACCTGCAACTTCCCATCTCTTCATTAGTGGAGGAGTTCAAGGTTAGGAAGCTATGTCTTCACATGATGGGGAGGCACTCGAATGATGAGTTCATCCAGAGATTACAGTCAGATTTCAAAACTAGCACCAAATGGTCAGCAGTAGCGAACACCCAAGAAGCAGAATCCAGCCTCCAAAACAAGGAGATTATGGGGCTGACCCAAACCAATCAATCTGGCCTGGGTAGGACAAGCAACCAGTTTTTCTCCAAACAGGGTTCAATTATTAGGGCTACAAGAGACAGGAAATTGTGGATAGCCATGACTCCCAAGATTCTGAAGGAATATAGCACAATGATCATAATATTAACCATTTTGTGTAAATTTCTGGTGAAGATTTTCCTGCAGTAATTTTATTAGTAATGACAATAAACAATTTTGGTTGAAATTTGAAGTATTTTTAGTAAGATACTTTTTCTTTGCTTAGTAATTGAATACTATTTAAATATTTTCTACATTAAGAAGATTTTGTTAGTTTTCTCTCACAAGGTATTAAATATGAATTATATTTGATGCTGGGGAAGTACTGTAGCTAGGGATAGCTTGAATGCTTCAAAATAGCAGAATGAGTGTGAGAGAGATAGATTGTGGTTGATACACACGATGAGAAACCCGATTCTCATAGATCATTAAAAGATAAACTTTATTTTTTAAATATCTTTGCTTTAAAGAACTGGGAAACTTATAAATTTAAACATTTATATCTAGTTTTGTGTTTATTCAATTTATCATTTCTTTATGGACTGAAGACGTAGTTAATTATTCAAATTGGCAAAATGAAGGAAGTTTTATCGAAGCAAAATGGATTTTAAAAAAATCTTGTGTTGAATACCTGTTGTTTTTAATAAAACAATTTCAGTTTTACTCACAGGTCATTTCTTTTTAAATTGTTTTTGTTACCTTTTTTATTTCACTGTTTTTAACACCCAAAGTCATTATTTTACCGTTAATCAAAAAAGAAAATAATGACAAACACTAATTAAACATCTTCAGCTTCTGTTTTATAAAAAAAATATTTTAATTAAATAAAGTGAAAACCCCTAAAGTGAAATGTGCTAAAAGCTATTTATTTTAGACTTGTGGGTGATCTCAGTGCTTTCTCCTGATTAACCACAAGGAGAGAAAATTATTAATCAAGTTGAAAAATGGCCAATTGTGTTTGGAACTCACCAATTTTAAATCCACAATGAAAATGTTCATTTTGCTGAAACTCAGTTCCTACAAATTTAGTTTTATTTTATTGTATTATTTTTTTACTTTTATTAGCTCTTATTTTCTTCATGTGAAATTCAGTGGTGCTTGTTTTATTACTCACAGGTGCTTTTGTATCACCTGACCAGTTCCAAAGAGAATACCATTAATTTTATATTATGCATGATTTGCCAATTATAAACAAAGAGGAATATAAAAAAAAATATCTGAAATCACTTTTCATTGTTTTGGGAACTACTAATGGAAAATGTGGTAAAGAAATCCAGAAATGCATTGGAATAGTGAAAGATGCCATATTAAAGCAAAACAAAATATAAAGAAACAGGAAAATTTCATTTGAAACAACAACAAAATTACTTAACAATCATGTAATTTCAATCCTCCTATATGCCAGTGGGAGCAAGACAATTTCCTTGTAGATGAAGATGTCAACAGAGATGTCACTCTATAGATGATTGTTTTTGTGATTTATTTGTTTTTACAGCTTATCAACTCTTTGTAGGTTATTTAAAGGCAAATGATATTTTTAGATTGTAAGAATTTTTTCTTTTGAGATAATAATGGTTTAGTGATATAAATGTTACTAGTTAACCGATAGTTGGGAGAGAAGAGGTGGATTGATACCTTTCTCAATGGTATTTGCTCATGAGTAAAAATAACAAACCCAACAGGAATTGGAACTCGGCTCTTCATTTAATAATTCCAAGCCATTATCCATTACACCACACATCCAAGCTTACAGCACCTGATAATCTGAAGTGGTCACACATTTAGGTACTGACCAAGCTCAATGTTGCTTAACTTTGGTAATCGTATGGGAACTGGAGATGTGGCCATTCTACAGAAGTGATGAGAATATTGAACATGTGAACAATGAGTGTGTTTTAATTAAAATGGGAACAAAAAAGACACTTAAGATCAGAGAGAGGCATTGAAACTTCTGTGATACAAAATAAGGAAAGCAGACCTGGAGAATTAAACACTCACAGAACATATTGAAGGCAAAAGAAGCTGAGGGAATCAAATAAACTATTTAACAAGGTTGAATGGTAGAACATGAACTGGGCAAGATGGTAAGAGGAAAAACATTGAGCAACAATCCATAATAATTTGTTGACAGCCATGATTGCATGCATCCT
Organism: Acanthosepion lycidas; assembly: GCA_963932145.1. NCBI lineage: Eukaryota > Metazoa > Mollusca > Cephalopoda > Sepiida > Sepiidae > Acanthosepion > Acanthosepion lycidas. The sequence continues at coordinate 104,426,233 of OZ010576.1, read as the reverse complement.
AAAAGGAGAAGATGAGCTTAGCGATCTGGAAGAAATAAAAAAAAATGTCTGCAAATAAAAATACTAAACTTTGCTTTTGAGTTCATGTCTTTTCATTTTTATTTTGCAGAATTTATTTTTTTAAATTATAATTCTGCTTGGTCCTTCATTTGTCACTAAGTTAGTTAACACTAACAGTGTTATACTCTGTCATTACCTCAGATAAATAATGGACCATTCCATTTTAATTGTGAGGAAAGACAAAAGAAAAAGATATCTCTGAGATGATGCTTTGTTTTACTGAGAAAGAGAAAGCATATATAAAAGGAAAAAAGAAAAGGGGATAATGTTCTCATATGTTGAATCTTTTTATTTCTATCATCTTATTTCTTTAAATAATGATATGCATACATAATACTATTAAAGTTGTTAAGCCTAAATATTTAATAGGGTAATATGGGTATTTTATAGTCGTAGACCTTGCAAGGATTCAATCATGTAAACTATGAATTATGATTCATCAGAAAATTCTAATAGGAAAACTATGAAATATATAATACTCTGTTTGCAGACATTTGAATATTCATTATGCATATTGGCAGCTGATATGTGATTGATTGTATAAAATTTCTTTAAGTGAACTTTGTTGTTTTGATAATTGTAATAATGGCTGGCTCCTACTCATTTCTGAGTTCACCTATCTGCCAGGGCAACTAGCCAAACCCTATCAGAGATGCCCCCTGCTCTGTTGTTTATACTGAAACTATGTTGAGCAGACTTTACTTACAATTTCTGGGTGAGAGTGCATAATTTGATGTGATCAATTTTTTTTTAATAAGGCTAGAACACCCAAACCCTCAGTCACTTAAAAGCAAACACAACCATCAACAGCTTCCATACAGCTCCATCTGCCCAATTTCCCTGACAAGGCTTGGGTCAACCAATGGAATAGGTTTCAGGAACTTTCCAAATTTGCCATGCACTGGATTCACCTCCCAGGTAATAACCAACTGTCCATGGTAAGATTTGAATTTGAGTGTCATGGTCAGAAAGCAAATGTTGTAACCACTTGGCCATGCACGTATATTATGGATTATTCAAACAGAATTAACATTTTTTTTTTACTGATGCTTTCTTTGTATCAACATCCATTCCATAGAAGTTGGGTATATTCTATTTCCCTAAACTTTCTTTTGTTACCGTAATTATAGAATTCTTCATAAGTACAAGGATTATTACAGTTACATGGACATTCACTTTGCAAGCAATTATCTACTTCATAAGTTTATTTTCTGAAGCCTCAAAGTAAGGACATTACTATATCTCAAATCATTCTCTTTTTCGGACCATCATGCTAATCTATACTATTATTCTGTTAGTTTCTATGTATTACTATTATGTCATTGCATTTAAGATCAGTTTGTAGTATCTGCTAGAAACTCAGCCCTTCTGAGTGGAAATCAGTTTTTCTTTCTAACCAAGAGACCTACATAATAATGATATTCAAACTCATATATATAATATATTGTTGGAGATTTTGGAAAAAAAATTTGGTTGAGTCCATTGTTCTAGGAAGTATATGGCTCTTTCTACCATGCTTTATCTTTACAAGAGTCAGATTAGACCAAAAATATTGAGTATTGCTGCAAATATATTGACCTGATTGGCTCAATCCTCATTTTATAATTTTGATAGAGTTCAAAAGCGTTTATGCCTTCTTGTGGAAGATAACATTTTCCTATCTTCAGCCTCTTTCCCAACAAACACAACCCAGCACTTCTGACCTGGTATCATTAATTGATTCATTTTCTATAGCTTAACCCTTTGCAAGTCATTTAAATCCAGAAAATATTTTTGGATTATAAGTACTTTTTTGAGATAATAATGGCTTACTGATACAAGTCTTACTAATTAACCCATAGATGGGGGAGAAGAGGTGGATTCTTATATTTCCTCAGAGTATTTGCACATAAGTGAATAAAATAAAGCCAAAGGTAATTGAAACTCAGCTCTTGATTAACAATTTTGATCCATTACACCTTCAACACAACCAAGCTTACAGCATCTGGCATTCCTAAGTGATTGCCCATTTAGGTACTGACCAGAATTGCTGTTGCTTAACTTCATTGATCATACAGGAACAGGTGTTTCAATATGTGACCTTGTATCAGTTATTCTTTCTAACCAAGACAGCTATATAATAAAAATAATATAATGATCTTATTAGTATTGGTTATAAGCCAGCTATAATTTACCAGTTTAGTGCTAGAAAGAATAATGGTTTCCTGTACTCCAAATACTAATATTAGTATTAGTGTAGCCATTGATAAACTAACACTGAATGAGAGTATGAAAAGATAAGGTACATGCCCGTAATAAACAAAACATTTAATAAGATAGATACAAATTAAATACACATGTTAAAATGGTTTCCACATGTCCCAAAACAAATGATTCTTCACAGAGTTCAAATGATGATAATGTTTGACAGAAAAACGAACAAAAAAATTGACATACCAGCCTTATGTTCTTTGACTGTCTTTAGGAGGCTGAATTGAAATACCTTTTCACTCTATGTTAGGCTGTGAACATGTTGTCCGTTTTCCACATGTGTAGATGCCCTGGTGGTTAGGAAGGTACTGACCATTCCACCAACAGAAGCAAAAAAGGGAATAACAGTTCTCCTCTCTAAATGGGCTGAACTCCCATGTGATCAACCCAAGAGAAAATAACTGTTGTCTCCCTACACTCTAATACTACAGTGGCCATGATTTTCATGACTTCAAGTCTTACATGTCTTCAGGTGTTAATATAAACTAAACATGTTTTTACTTGGTAAATTAAAATAGTCTAATGAGTCAGGTGTGCCCTCTAGCAGCAAGCACATTGTACATCTGTTGATAGTGTTTTTTTTTTTCTTTTAAAGTTTGATGGATGTGTCGGCCAAGGTGACTTAGGAACATGTTCTGATCTCAAAGCATGTCAAACTGAACCTTACATGCAAGGTTATGTGCTACTTTTATCAAAACCTGTCACCATATCATGAACATTTGTCTGAGATCCATGTGCTCGGCATGCTCTTATCGGTTTGGACATCATGATGGCTGTGTTGGGCATCATATATTTGTACCCCAGTGTCACTTTGTTGGTTTGTTGCATTCTCACTCAATAATAACAATAATAGTTCTTTTGGGACTTAATATTATAAATTAGAAAGAAATTTTGAAATGTGAGGTGGAGAGGTAAGTCAGGAAGGAGGAAGAGGATAGATAAGTAAGGGAGATGGAGGGAAAAGAGGAGGATGGTAAGGGAGAGAAGGAAAAGTGTAGGAGGGGAAAAGAAAAGAGGGAAAGGAAGGAAGAGAAAAGGTAGCATATAGAGATGGAAAAGTAGCTAGTAAAAAGTCTACAGAAAAAAAATATCAGGTGAAAGAAAAAAAAAAAAATGATATATCCCAGAAATATCAACTCTTTATGATTGTAAGTATAAGTTTCTTTGTAGTTAGTGTTTTTCTTAAGACTTCTTACTTACTCATATGTTCTGTCCATGGTAGTGTCAGCATTATCAGTAAACCACATATTTGTCACTTTTAATCTCTTCTTTATCTGTGATGAGATTGTCTGGCATTCCCTTCCATATAGGAGATTAAATATTATATAGCTGTTTAGTACTCTTTTCTTTTATTTCTAAGGATGTGCTCCATCTCTTCATGCTTTGCTTAATTTCTGAAAGGTGTATTTTACTGTTATTAGGTACCTTCAAATTTTTCTGTCACATTTTCTGTGTGTACAGTCAAAAGAAAAAAGCAAATAATTGTTCATTCAAATTGTGTATGGACACTTTCAGTTTCAAAATTTAAAAAAAATGATTTTATTTATTATCCTGAATATGTTCCAAAACATTAAATAAAATTTAGGTTTTAAAAAATTAATGTGTTTTTTGAATTCACATTTTGTGGCTGTTGTAACCTAGAAATGGTTACTGAATGAAAAATAACCAAGACAGAGGTTGGAAATGAAATGGTAAACTTTATAACATCAACAAAATACAACACTCACAAGCAGTGTGAAGTAGGTAAACCACTGCTAGTGGTGGACTACGTAGACAGTATATTACCCCTGCTAACAATAGTGTTTAACGTATTTATGAAGACATTTTTATGTTTAACGTTCTTTTTATAGATACAAGTATTTAAGTAAATGCTCTGTCTATAATAAACAGTATTAAATAACATTTACCGGCCTGAATGTCTTTAATAAATAAATTGTTGGACTTTGTCCATTTCTTAATATATGACGTCATTTGTTTACATTTGATACGCCATGAGCAGTTATGAATGTACGAGATTCATGGAAGATTGAAGTTTATAAGCAGTAAATTCGACCTTGCCAACCGAACGATTCTTTGTGGCCGAATCGGTTAGGCACGCCTGGCTAAATAACAGTTCCGTATAGGATGCAGGTTCGAATCCTGTCAAAGGACGAATATTTTCTATGAAAATTTCTCGGACATTCAGGCCGGTAAATGTTATTTAATACTGTTTATTATAAACAGAGCATTTACTTAAATACTTGTATCTATAAAAAGAACGTTAAACATAAAAATGTCTTTAATAAATAAATTGTCGAACTTTGTCCATTTCTTAATATATATATATATATATATATATATATATATATATATATATATATGTATGTATATGTTAAAAATATAGTTTTATGGTATGCTACATTTCTGAGTAAAAGTGTTCAATATCAAAGAGCAAATGTAAATATAAAAGTGGACACTGAAGTCTCAACAAGAAGCAACAGTCTGTTTCAAGCTTCAACACAATTTTCAGGCCATATATGTTGTGTTTTGGATCAACTATTGACATATGCTGATCAGTGGTTCATTATGAGTAATAAAGTCTATTGCATTATCCTGATGTCTATTTTTATATTTTTCTAGTCTACTATATTTGCTAAAAGACTACACATTTTTATATATCTATAGTTTACAATATTTGATCTCACTGATGTGATGTGGCTTTCCTCAGTCTTTCCTACAAATATTTTCATGGCACTTATTCTGATGAGCTTTCCTTCTTGGTACATGAAATTACGTGTGCTCCTAAATTGGTAACTAAATCTCACCATTTTACTGTAGTTAGCAACCATATGTTACATTCCAATAGTTTTTTCTCAAACATCTTGCTTCTGGAATTCCCTTTGGATTTCTAGCTTCCCTGCCACTGACAATCTCCAAAAATTTAAATGCAATATCAATCACCTTCTGTCTTCCCAGAACCTGTTCTTTTATTGTCCTTTCTCCTCACTAAAGCCCAGTAACCCCTTGCATCCTAATGACGTTATTACCTTCCTTGGCTGAAATGATTAACAAAAAAACTACAAATTTTTATATTTCTATAATCTATAATTTTTGACAAAAGAATGCAAATTTTTATATTTCTATAGTGAGGAGAGATTTTGATAACATTTATTTTATAACTAATGTGAAGTGTAAAATGGAGGTTGAGCCTTCTTGTTATTCAATGTGAAAACAACCTTTGATGAAAGAATCAAGAATTAGGGCCAAGAATTAGAAAATTGGTCAATCTCATCACATCCAGATAACAGAGAAACCTGCTGAGTACATGTAATATGTCGCTGGATAACACCTAATTAATTAAATACTCTTACATGCCTTTAATGATTGAAAGGATTCTTAGAAAATGAGAAGACATACCAGGAATTATTAATGATGGTCATAAACTTAACAACATATGCTATTTAGATGATGCTGTGTTGATGTCAGATTCAGAAGGAAAACTCCAAGATTTGACTAGGTAATTGAGGAAGGCAAAATGAAAAAATAATTATTAAATATAAGTAATAAAAAATGGCTGCAAGCAAAAGGGACAGCTAAAATTTTGTTTCATATAAGAGATATTTTGTAAAGTAGTAATGGATTTTTATTTACTAATCCAACAAATTTTTATCACTTTAAAAGTTATTTCTAGTTTATACTTATATTTGAGTAGCTGCTTTGTTTATTTGTTAAACAGTATATTTGTTTTTGTCTACCAATTTGAATGACTTGTTTCCCTCTCCCCAGAGGAATGCAGTTTTGTGTTCCGTTGGAGAGCATATATTTTTATTTAATAAGATTTCTCAAATATTCAAGCTGATAGATGAAAATAAATAAATATACTCTTTCATGAATAAATGGAGTTTCTACTCTAATACAAGTAACCACCAAAAATAACATTTGAAGTGATAAAAATCTATAGTATTATTGAATAAAACTCCATTACTACTTCTCTTAAGAAAATTGCTTTGTTTATGTTTGGATATGAAACTGAGCAAGCACGAAATTTCACTTGAAGGCACTGTTCAGACCTTCCTTGATTGGCAAAGCTTCTTCAAGGCAGAATTGCTTAAGGCATGGCAGATCCATGAACAGATTTCCTCTGCTTGTGGGAGGGGTAGGACACAAGCAAATCTTGCTGGAGAGTGCATATTTTCTTTTAATAAGATTTCTTGAATATTCAGGTTGGTAGACAGAAATAAATATACTGTTTAATAATTAAATAGAGTCTCTATTCAAATATTAGTATCTACTAAAGATAATATTTAAAATGATAAAAATATCAGGGATGTCACATGAAGAAATTCTACTATACGGAAAGTATAGTAACAGAAAGTGGTAAGTGGCAGATAGCAACCTAATGGTTCACTGGATTTGGGAAAGTTGCTTTTCAGCAATGGAGCAAGGTTCAAAAACAAAATGAGAAATAAAGAAAAGAATGTTAGATTGTTATAATGGCAGTGAATAATGAACAACTTCATCATGAATGGATAAAAGACTTGAAAGAACTGAGATGTGGTTCTGCCAATGATGGTTGGTTGGTTGGGTTTTATGGCATATCAACTACTGTAGGTCATTTAATGCCAAATTAAATTATATATATTAAATATACAATACAATTAAACGTATAGCTGGCAACATTATTTTTTTCCTAAAAAACGTATAGCTGGCAACATTATTTTTTTTTTAAAAAACGTATAGCTGGCATCATTATTGTTTCAAAAATGTACAGCAACATTATTTTTTTCCAAAAATGTACAGCAACATTATTTTTTTCCAAAAATGTACAGCAACATTATTTTTTTCCAAAAATGTACAGCAACATTATTTTTTTCCAAAAATGTACAGCAACATTATTTTTTTCCAAAAAAACGTATAGCTGGCAACATTATTTTTTTTTTAAAAAATGTATAGCTGGCATCATTATTGTTTCAAAAATGTACAGCAACATTATTTTTTTCCAAAAAAACGTATAGCTGGCAACATTATTGTTTCAAAAATGTACAGCTGGCAACATTATTTTTCTGAAAACACCATCTGAGGCCTTCCTTGCTGTTGGACGTAGTTTATCGTTATACCCAGAACGCGGATGTAGTTTATTGTCATACCCAGGACGTCTGCCAATGAGTGTTAAGAATATGAATCGAGCATATGAGAAACAAGGAAGTGTTAATGAGAATAGGAACATGTAAACTGTTGATATGAAGCAGGAAGATAAAATTAATAATATATTAAGAAGGAAGGCTTTTAAAAATATCAAGGCAAGAGATGCAAAGGGAAACGATAGGTAATCTACTTGACAAATTGCAGCAAAATGGGATTATAAAAAAGCATGTATTTCTGAGAGCAGTAAAATAAAGCTGTGGAGAAACATTACTCATGTCATGAAGGGATATAATACATAGAAAGAGATAGAAATAGAGAAAAAAAAATCCCTGAGTCCAACAAAAGGCAGGAAGCTATGGAGAGCCATATCTTGAAGGGATTAGTCACACAGAAAGAGAGAGAAAATCATCTTGAAAATTTTTAGCAAATGGCTGAAGAAATATGTACCACAAAGTCAAAAACAGTTCATAAACAAATAAGTAATCATAAGTCATGCACATTTGTAGACGTGAAGATTCATGCGGGGCATCAAAAGAACAGCAGTTGCTAAAACACTAATGGTCAATAGCACTAGTTGACAAAATAATAACGGTCAATACCATCAGTCACCAAAGCACCAACAGTCAATATAAATAATCAGCAAAGTCCAAACATTAAGAGTTCACAGGAACAATAAATAGACACCTCTCTTTGACACTCAAATGTAACAGTTTCAAATGTAGCATTAGTGGTAAGATAAAAATTTATTTGCCTTACTGTTTTTTATATCAATCAAATAGAAATATGCCTCAGATTTTGTCTTTTTTTTGCTGAGAATACAAATGTGTTGTAGATATTTTAATTTATTGAGAAATGTGACTGCTTTCATTCATTTTTTGGTATAACTTTGGAAATTATTATAAAAACATGAACAGTCAGTAGCACTTCATAAGCATAGTAATTTATGAAGTAATTTTAACTTTGTTAATGTTTATGAAAAATTCATGTTAATCAATAATAAATTAGTTCAATACACAATGACAAAAAAGTCCTAATTATGTTGTAATTCTTTGACTGCGAAAAAAATATAGGTCTTTTGATGAATCAATGAAAATATTAGAAAATTTATTTGCAGAGAAAAGACTAAAAAAAATGTAATTTTATTAATAATTTTAGATTTCACATTGAAAGAAAATTATTTAAAAAAAAAAAGAATTTTCAATCAGTTCTGAATAGCATTTTCACAAATATCTTCCCAAAAGCCACTGTACCTTCTGACACCAAGCGTTTATCTCCTAATCAGTGATTTAATTATTCATGTTATTTTAGATTTTCTGCAACAAAAATGAACATTAAATAGGCAATTTGAATTAACTTTTTGAGCCTAGAATTTATAACAATATTCTAAAATTTTGGATGTTTAATCAATGTCATATTTTGAATGCATAGCAAGCATAAAAGTTATTGACTAGACATTAAATTGGAGAACAAAGTTCAAGTTCCAGCCTCATATTAAGTGTTTATAATCATGAGTCCCATAACTCTTTAGGGTTATGCAAATTAACAAGGTCATGTATATTTTCAGTGAAGGTGCATGTTCACATATATTAAACAAAGAGGAAGCACACAAAAACTGGAGTTTCTATTACAGATGTTTATTCTCTTTATGATGACTGTAGTGCAACAAAGTTCTCAATGTTTCTTCAGTATGTCTGTTTTCTTTTTGGTCCAGAAGTTAGGCTAAATAAGTATAAATATCATATTTTTGGTTGAACCCAAGTCAACCTTGTGCAAAGTTGGAACAACCAAAGTAAATTTGTTACTTATCATTAGATGGTTAAACAAAGTTATGGGATGCCTGTTCTCTTTTCCTTGATCCAGAAGTTAGTGTAAGTAAAGTGTTGTGACTATTGAGTGTTCCAGTCAGCATTGTACTGAGATGAAACAACCAGAGAGAAAGGTTGACCTACTTCATAGCTTGGTGTTTTTGGAAGACATATGAGTGCTTCAGAAAGTGGGAAGAGAATTTAGTTGTCACTGAACCAGGCAAAGTAACATTCTCCAGGGGGAACATAATTACAACATGGTTCACATGTTCAAGCAAAGAGGAGAAAGAGAGTGAGGCAAGAAATGTTTGCCTTTTTATAGGCTTAAACAATCTTACCTAACAACGTTAGGCAAAACCAAGTGGGATAATCATATTTCTAGTTCCTTTACACTTAGCATCATGGGGAAATATATTTCTTTTTCTTGTTAATCATTATTATGATTTTATTTCATTTACCCACAAGGGCACTACATCTACTACAACTATAGCAGCAGTGGTGTTTCATGGGCAATTCAATTTTTCTTCTTCTAAAATGGTTGCTAAGCAAGGCTATAGGGTCCAATATGCCAAGCTCTTTACCCATATCTGGGGGCAATACATGGCCTCATAACTTTCCCAAGGGCTTTAGCACGTAAGTGAATGTCATGAACTCAGTTGGAATTCAAACTTATCTGTCTTATTCCTAAATCTGAGCCACCGTGCATTCACTTTCACACAAATACCCTTGGGAAAGGTATAAATCTTCCTTCAACTATGGATTAAATAGCAGAGTAGACTGGGTTCACAGATATTAAAAAAAAAATAAATAGGTGTAATGCTGTGATCACCTCCATCTTGGAGAGAGATGACAATTACAAAAGCAAATGAAAACCAAAACTAACAAATTATTGTATTATCTATACACAGATAAAGGCTAAGGTTTGTCCCAATATTTTTAATAGAAATCTTTACATTTTTAGTCAAACTTTATTTAAAATCATTCCACTTCATGATGTTTCATATACCTTCTTTCATGTGCCAAGTCCTTTCAGGACATAGCTAATTATGGCTCTCCACAACTTTCTCTCCGTTGTTGCTTGAAGTAACTATCGATCATTTACAATGATTGTCTTTCTTATATTATCCATCCACAAAAACTCCTAAAGTAGGTTAATAACTATCTGCTTCTCTTGCCTTCACAGTATCCTCTGTAGAACTTCTTTTCTCATTATACGTCCTAGAAATTTAATTTCTCATTCTGGTTTAATTTTCTTTGTTGTTCCTGTTTTCTCATGACTTCCTTGTTACTCACATGTTCTGTTCATGATATTTTCAGCATCTGTTAGTGTTATAACTCACTCCTAGTGACTTCCCAACTGGCTCCAACAGACTTCTCCTGACTCATTTTGAGTTCTTTATTTAAGGCCTCTTGCCAAGTTCATTTGTGTTACTGGGGGAGTGTTATTTACTACACAACAGTCAGTAAAACTATATATCTGTTACTTCAAGTCTCTTACATAAATAAAATTGGAGTTGATCTGGCATAAAACCAAAAACCCAATTTTATCTCCTAATCCTTTAACTAGAAAATTATGATATGCAAAGTATTATCATAGAACTTTGCTACTCAAATCATGCAATGAAGAAAAGGTCAAAGTCTGCACAAAAATATTGTGTTGGCCATAATTACATTATCACACTCCCTTCAATTCAATATAGCAACTTTATTTAGATTTATAGTCAAACTAATTTCTCTTTAGTTGGTTGGTTATTACTAACTTAATCTAAATACTCTTTGTGAACATTTTTATACTTTTTATGCTTCGTAGTAACTCTGGATTTATTTTCTGTAAACATTAAGAAGGTATGCAAACACAGTTGACATTATTATACTCCCTTATCATATAAGCCAGTGACTTTTCACTGAATGAGGAGGAGGAGGAGACAAGTGGAGAAATGCCATTGTGACCAGGGTGCTTGGATGGGATTAGTATTGGGTTACATCCCCTTTTATTTTTATCTGTCAACTGGATGCTAGTTGGATTTTCCTGTCCAGCCTTACTTCCAGCATTCTTGGTCTTATCACTTCTGCCTACCTTGGATCCTTACTTTTGGCAATCTTGACCTAAACTGCTTCTGTCTACCACTGACCTTATCTTCTGGCATATCTAGCCTTTACTACTTCCAGCTACCATGGACCATTATCTTCTGGCATACTTGGCCTTTATTAGTTTTGGCCCTTACTTCAACCTAAATTACCTGGTTGATCTGCGTTCAACAGCCCTGAACTTCCAGCCAGGCATTGGTCCCTACTTCTGGCATCACTCTCTCTCTCAACCTAACTCATCTGGTTGATTGGCATTAATGGACCTGCTTACAACAGGCTTGAACTTCCAGCTATGAATTAGTCCCTAATTCTGGCTTTCTTGTCAACCTAACTCAACTGCATATTGTCCAGATTTCAAACAACCTATTCCATACATTTGAATTGAGTTACATACTATGGAAGGTTCATTGGACTTAACCAGCTTGTACATGAACATTAACACAACATTGACTAATATTTTCTAGATGCTTCATTATGGATTTCATCAATGCCTGCACCAGACAGTACCACTATTTCAGCCTAGCTTCAACTATCAGCTTCCGGCAATTCCTGTCAACCTAACTCATCTGATTTAGGAAGTTGCTGCATGCACATTTTCCAGGCTTCAAACAACCTATTCCATACACTTGGTTTAAGTACCATAGAAGGTTCACCATTGGACTTAACCAGGAACATGAATCCCAACACCAGAAACATGAATTGAATTTACTTCCTCTTTGGCTATATCATCCAGATTTCAACCAACCTATTCCATACACTTGGGTTAAATACTATGGACGGTTCTTCATTGGACTAAACCAGCAACCTTTCAATGCTTTTGCTAGACGATTGAACTGATCATGCCAACCTAAATTACCGAAACTCTACTTTTAACTTAGTTACATCTATATTATCTAGGCTCTTTTAGATGGTCAGTATCCCTCCATTACTTGATTCATTGTTTATTCATGTCCCTTTAATCAAAACACTACTTTTACTTTTGTATGTGATCTAAATAAATTTTGCATTAATTTAAGTTTGTCGTTTTGTTGCCCTCTTGTTGATCTGTAAGATTCATGTCTTTTACTTTATTTTAAAAATGTTAGCAGGCCTCCTGTGGCTATCTTTATTTGGGCACAGAGGCCATATTTATATCACACCCACTTCGATGGGGGGTCCACTAAAGTATACAGATGACGTTGTGCTAATGGTAGATATAGATAGAAAACTGCAGCAACTTCTAGATAAGGTAGAAAAGGAAAGTGAGAAGTAATGATAACTTATCAACTGTAAGAAGAGAGAATACATGGTTGTTAGCAACAGTCACATATACTGGGTTCAAATGCAGCCACTACCAAAATATAACTGATTGTAATTGCATTGTTTCTATATGATAAGAAATTCCAGTCAGTGAGCATGCTTGTAAAAATAAATAAATTAGCCAGGAAGATTTCATTAGGATATAATTCTTCTGTATAGTTCTATATTTCAGTAGGATATTGTTATGAATTTAAAATCAATTCAAAACAGCAAGAAGACGATCACCTAAAGAAAGGCTTTATTCAACAAAAGAAACTGATGAAAATAAACAGTGTCTCCATATAATCCACTTCACCAAAATACAGTAAAATTTATAAAAATGTATGTTTGTTTGGATACAATAAATCTACATACAAAACTCAGAGGATGAGTTCATTTCATAACAGACATAATTATTCTGTATAGTTCTATATTTCAGTAGGATATAATTATTCTATATGTTTTTTAATCATATCACCCCATGCAAGGCAGTGAAACCACTAAGACACAATGGATTACTGAGTGTGGAAGTTCAAGGAAAAAAGAGAGACATTAGAGAATAGAAAACTAGATAATGATTGATATTAAATATTTTTTTAATCCAGATGTTTTTTGAATTTTTTAAATTTCTGAAGATCAAAATTGGCATGAAAGCATGAGGCTGGAGGAATTCCACAAATGAGAAGTGCAAGAAAATAAACTGTAATCATAGAACTCATGGTTACATCTTGCCAATTCAACTACGAGTTAATGAGACCTTGCTACCAATCTAGTACTGCATTTAAATTCATAGTCTAAATACCATAGTGAAGAGTTCATCTGAACAATTACCATGAAAATATTTATAGAAAAGGCAAAAGGAAGCTACATTACAGTGATGAGAAGTGTCTGAAGCCAATATGACAAGTCAAGATTAAGAATATTGCTGATTCTTTGGATTTTATCAAGAATCTCTAAATATACAGCAGGAGCACCACACCAGCATGGATAATATGCAAGACAGATTCTGGGGAGCAATTAAAAGGAGACACAATGAGTCACTCTCATAGAAGTTAGTATCATTTATGCTGATTGGAGTAATGAAAGGGACCTTCAGGTGATTAATAGAGAGAACTTTCATTTTGGAGGCATTAAAATTAACTAGCCACTCCTTGCCACAGTTAATAACAATCTATAGGTCATTTTTTTTAGGACACCTCCCAATTTCACCTTATTGAACTGATCAAACTTATTGAGACAGGAGTAAGTTATTGTGTCATCAGCATAGATAAGTTGTGAACTGATGTCTAATTAGATATATTAATAATTAATAACTAACTAAATATATTAATAATATTATAAGTACATATGAAGGTTTAGTGCAAGACACAAAATTTATGTTTAATATAGCTCACTTTCGCAATATTCAACTGTTTGATTATAATACAGGTATTCAAATAGACAAATGGGGATTATTTTATTTTTTTTTTTTTTGGAGAAAAATCCACATGAGATATTCTTATTCCAACAACTCCTTTTATTAAATATTCAGAAAATTGTCTCCAATGTTTTAATTTTGGCTGCAAATCATTCATTACTGAAAGTTACAAAACATTTTTAGAAGAATTCCACTTGTGCCTTTTATTCCAACCAGTCTGTCTATTTGAAACTCCAAGTGTCTATGTTATCATTGGTGAGATTAAAAGTTTTGATTTATTACACTGTCATGAGTAGCTTCCATTTTGGGGAAGCAATTGTACTAATGCATGTCTCATCCTAATTGTTCCTTAAGTAGGTTATAACATGTGATGAACAATGGGCTACAGAAGACAATATTCAATGCAAAAAGAAGTGGATTGACAAGGGGAAAGCTCCACAACCTGGCAGAATCATCAGGGTATTATTCATTTAGAGTTCTTTAAGTTCAATGAAACACTAAATGAACATTTATTCAGACAACAGCTGCAATGTTTCTATAAAGTTTTGGTCAAAAATAGCCTTGTGCTTGTCAATAAGAAAACTATTGTTCTCCTTCACAACAACTTAATGCTACATTCAGCAAGAATAATAACAATTTTAATAATGAACATATTAACATTAATACACTTTACACTTGCACAGCTGTGGTGGCGTACACAGTGGATGTAAGAAAAATGTTGTTCTCCTCCATGAAAATGCAAGGCCACATACAGCAAGAGGAACAGAAAAAACATTTTGGAACTCTTGTCATTTGTTCTACAGAAACAGTCACATTTATCTAACCTTGCACCAACTGAATAATAAAAAGTTTTTTGATCATTGCAAAATTCTTTGATGGGAAAACTTTCTTTAATAAAATCAGATCCAAGAGTTTGCAGAAAAACTTGCAGAAATTTTATTCAAAAAGTATTGTAGAGCAGCCTGATAAGTGGCAACAAGTCATTGCAAATTATGCTGTATATGTAACTGAAGAAAATATAAGTGTACTTAATATTTTAAAGAACATTGATAAACAAAAATAAATTATTTATGATTCGACTTAATATTTGTTTAATAAATTCTACTTGTGATATCATAGGTTATACAAACAGGTAACCAGAAACAATGATCTATATTCAAGGACCAGATTTAGTACATTAGATAAGTGGTTTGTCAGTAATCCTTTAAGTAGTGCACTGATTTTCGTCTTCTTTTTATTCCTTCCAGTATTAGTATTCTGTGTTAAACAAAGTTGAGCTTTATAAACTTCTAAAATAATGACTATTTTAATATAATTTTTAATTGAATGATTACCTTAAAAAGAAAATTAACCAGTCAGGAGTTTTAATTCCATTAGTGGCATGCATAGGTTTGGTGATGCCGAGGGCCAGCTCTTTCATTGTCTGCATCAAAGACTCAAATAGGGTGACTTGCTCCAGTCTCCCTTATCAAAACAGATCTACATTCACATCAGCTTGTGGAACAAAATTAATAGAGACAATTTCAAAAACTTCGCTCTTTGATTTGATGCCCTCCCAGTTTGGATGCCTGGTGCTGTTGCATCCTCTGCCTCCACTTCTGTAGCGAGATGTAACTTCCATAGGATCAAATCCTCCATGTTTGAATGTAAGAAGAATGTTCCACTTAGAGAATTTTTCCCCCCAAGAACTGCTTCTTTGTGTAACAGACTTCCTTGTCAGCTTTTCCTTGAACACTTCACACTTATCCTCATCAAGTCAAGGCCTGATTGCTATCTTTCATCCTAATTCTTGTAGTCTTCAGTTCCTACCATTTACTCCTCCATTTATATCAGAAACTTTCAGAATTACCATTTTAACTAAAACCTTCTACATTGAATGACTATTGGGTGAAATTTTATCATAAACCAAAAGGTTGGTGGATATAAAATGAAAATACTGTGAATGGTAACAGACATTTGCAGTGTCCATTTTCTTGTAACTTTCTAACATTTTAAAAATAACTTATTTTTATAGGCACATCTCTTTTCTGCTATTATGAACGAACTGATCTTGCCATTCATTCTTACCCTACTCAATCGAACTTATTCCCTCTTCTTACCCTCCTCCTGAACCAACTTCATCTCTTTCTACTTTTTTCTCTTCCCCCACTTTCCACAATACAGTTATGAAAACCTCTTTTTCTTCTTCATTTATTACTTTATTCTCATTCTATTTCCTCAACTCTGTCCCATTGCAGCCACTTTTTTCACTCTCTTTCATTCCTTTTTATTTTTCTCTCACTTCCTCTCATCTGATTTCCTTTTCTTCTACTCTCCACCCTCTATCTTCCTAACTCTGCCTTGCTATTTTTACCTATCTCTTTCTGTCTCACAAACAATTTTCCTGTACTCTTTCCCTTCTACAGTTTCTTTTATCCTACTCTTTCTTCAACCACCTCTTTTTCTCCTCCCATTATTTTAAATCATCAACATTTCCTTTCACTTTACTTTACTTCTCTCACACTCTTCTTTTTCTTATTCCTTTGCTTTCTCTTCAGTTCACAATTACTGATAATTTTTCCATCTTAATGATTGGCAAGTCAGCAGAACATGAGTGATTCAGCCAAATGATATTGTAATTGGCTGAGTGTTATCCACACTGATTTCCTCGAGTCTAATTTCCTGTGCATTTCCTGCTTTTCAAGATAACTTACATATCACTCACAATGAACTGTCTACAATTTGATTAGAGGATCTATGTATATATTTAAACACAAACACATACACAGGTATGTCAGTCAGTTCATAACCTAATGATAAGATGAGTATTTATTTTATACAATAAATATTTGTTTTCCTACATAATCTCTTTCATTGCCAATGCACTTAATTTATCAGTGAATAATAATCAAATAGTTTAAATAGTATACAGAGAAATTTTCAGATCAACATTTTGCTCACAACTACATATCAAGCAATGGACTTATTGATCCACAATTCACCCATGTGTATGTGTATATATATATATTATATATATATTTATATATATATATATATATATATATATATACACGCACACATTTGTCTTGATAAAGTCCCTCAGTGGACAAAGTGTATCAGCTAAGAAGTTTTACTTTTGTCTTTATTCACATTGTCCATTTACAGATATACTCTGAAATTTTTACACATGTAAATATATACAAGTCGATTTTTTTATTTTTACCAAGACAAGTGAATAATAGAATTTGTTAATTAATACAGGGTATTAATACAGGTTTACATATGTACATTATACAAGTTAAAAAATGATTTAGAATTTTATTGGGTAACGTTTTACTTTAATAACCGCCTTAATACTTTGTGGCATGCTATAGACTAAATTCTTTAGTAAATCAACGTCCTTCACTAGATTTTTCTGGCATTTCTTTAATTCTTGAAAAAGCTCATCTTTCTAATTACAGGCACACTTGTCCATTATCACCCAAAGGTTTTCAGTTGGGTTAAGATCAGGACTGACTAGGTTATTGCAATTTAACCTCACCCCTAATGCACCCCTAATGTTGATTTTTTTTTTATTGTGTTTAAAAGTGCCCTTGGTAGTCGCTGGAGTATTCGTTTCACCAGGCATACACCAAAGATGCATTCATCCTTCATATCTAAGAGTAAAGGGGCACTCATCACCTACATAACATCTTCCCAATCAGATTCAGTCCAGTGTAAATGAGCTTTGCACCAAGTCAACTGTGATGGTCATTTTTTTTTTTCCAGATACAAAAGGTTTCTTTTTTATTTGGAAAACAATGCCTTTTGATTTAAGCTTGCATCTGACTGCTTTTGAACAGCTGCTTAGGAAACATTTTGTGCTGTTGCAAACTGATCTTTTTTGCATTGATGAACCAAGTTTCTCACCTCTGTGCCAGTAGTTTTTAGCAGTTGGCCAGATCCGTTACATCTATATTACGGTTCCAGTTCAATTTCTCTTTTTGTTTAACTTGTGGACATATGATTAATATTATCAGCTATCACTCTATTCAACTTTCTCAAGTCACACTCGTGCTTAGGCATTGTTAATAAATGTAAATACAAATACAAGAAGCTTTACATTTTCGTCATCATTTTTATTGGTGTGTTCATTTTTTGCATGGTACGATATATATATATATATATATATATATATATATATATATATATATATACACACACACACAAACACAGAATTTAAAAATTGTATGCACATCTCCTTTCTGATATTACCAAACTATGTGATCTCTCCGTTCATTCTTACCCTACACTATCTTATTCCCACTTCTTACTCTCCTCCCTGGGTGTCTCTTTTTCTCTGTCCTCCCATTCCTTACATTTTCTTCTTCTATGCACCATGTCCATTCGTGATGTTGCCTATCATAGCATCCCATAACTTCCTGTCCTTTGTAGTTCCCAGTAAATTTTGTCCTTTCATCATTCTCCCCCAAACATTTTCTCTGCCATTCATTCACTCAAGTTAACTGGGTACATTATATGTTGTTTTCCTCTTTCCTTCATTTTGTTCTGTGAGTGTCAAATTTTTTAATCCCACTTCCATCATGTTAAATATAAGTGCCCTCTTTGTTTCTGCTGTTGCTCATGTTTGGTCAAATGGTATTCCAGCATCCTTCTGTAGAACTACATTTCTGTTGCTTCAAGTCACTTCTTCACTTATGAGAAGATTGCCCAGCATTCACTACCATATAGAGCTGATATTATATGACAGTTCATTACTCTTTTCTTTGTTTCTAACAAAGTTTTTTCTTAAATCTCTTAATTCTTCGTTTATTGCATTACTGTCATTTTATTGCCCCCCAACCCCCAGTTTAAAAAGTGCTGTATTCATAAGAAGAAATTTCTCAATATGAGAGACGCAGCATTCAAAGATATACACCATGTGGACTTGGGCTGAAAATCTCATTGAATGATGAAACTAATAAAAACCATAGCAGTTCTGATTCCTATATCCACACTGTCTATATCTATATATGAATAGAGAGAGACACAATGATGACACCTAGGCTAATGATTGTTGGCTGTATCAACACAGTTTATATCTACACATACATATAACAAATTTTATATGTGTGCGTGTCTCTCTCTATATATATATATATACAGCTGTTGAGTACCACTATTCTTACAACAATTACAGTTATAAAACTCCATGTGATATTCTGACACTGTGAAGATTGAAGCAATAAAACTTCATTAATTTTCTGTTAAAATATTGCTTCCCATCCTTCTACAAGCTTGTTGATGCCATTTTTGTAGAAACTTCATTTTTTTATAATGGAAGAAGGTTGTGAAGTAGTATTCAACTGACTGTACAAAGTTAAATTTTTTGTAATCTAAATTGTTCTGTAGAGACCAGAACAAATGAAAACCCAAAGGAGTCATGTCAGAAGAATACAGTGGGTGCTACAGGGTTTCCCATTTCAACCCTAAGCTTCTGCAAGTTATGTTGTAGTGGTGGAAAATGACACCTTTTCAATTTGCAAGATTAACGTTTTTTTTCTTGAATAGCTGCATTGAGATACTTTTTGCAGTTATTGTTTACCAGCCGGAAGAAGTCCAAAGTGAATTATTGCTCTGCAGTCCCAACAAATAGACAGCAACACCTTCATTGGATGCAAGTTCACTTTAGCCAAGTGTTCTGTACATTCACAACCTTGTTTCCAGATCTGTTTGCATCAAACATTATCATAAACAGTCTATTTTTCATTGTCTGTGACAATTCTATCCAAGAACAGCTGCTTTTCATGACATGACAGCAAAGAGATAGCCACAGAATCATCATCAATCTTGTTCTTTTCCACTACAGAATGTGGCACTCAACTCTCTTTAAATGGCAAAAGGCAGTTGAGATATTGATTTCTAAACTCTTAGAAATCTCTTCAATTGAAATCCTTGGTTTATTCTCCAACGTCTTTATCCACTGGACCATGTAGTGGATAAAGACGTTGGTTAGATCCAATGACTAGACCCAAAGAGTTGTGAGTTCAGTACCAGGCTACAGCAGTGGTTAACCAAAACTTGGAAAGTTGAGTTAAAGGGAAATACCCGAGACATCCGGAAGAGGCATGGAACATGGAACTAGAACAATCTACCCCAGTGGACAAAATAAATGGCTAAGTTTGAAATTCCAATCAACTGAAGCAGGCCAGAGCATACAATGGTCAAAATGTGAATATGACAATGAAGATGATAATAGTCTAAATAATGTAAGTAGTCCTATTGAGAATTTTATCACTGAGGTTTCTTCTTGGGTCAAAGCCAACATCATTACTTTTGTTCCTTCTTAAAAATACCAGGTGAAACCTCAACCATATCCATGGTTCATACTCATACTGTTCAGCTGCTATAGCCCAAAGGAAATGCTTTTTCTAGCTATACCCTCTGTGACAATTCCAATCAGAACAGAAACCTATTCATGGCTGAACATAATAAATATAAATGTGTCCTCAAAGCAGGTAGGTCTTTGTTTGCTGATAGAATGAGGCACCATATAGTCTCTAAAATATTTGGCCTTTGTGACGACTTGCAGTGTATTAAGTAAGAGTAAGTTTTCTATTCCTTCTCTCTTCTGAATTAGTTAAGCATCTCACATTGCATAGCCTTCTTTCAGACAAGCAATATGGCATTTGATTCCCTAGGTCAACTGCTGGTGTATTAATGATTATTGCTGAAAGACTATCAAACTTTAGTTATGAATGGTCAAGCTTGAGCTGCTGCTTTGAACATCTCCAAAATGTTTGATAAGTTTTGGTATTCTTCATAAATTGAAAGGTTATAGTATTTACAGACAAATTTTTGAACTGATTCATTCATTCATATCAAATCCTGAAATGAATGTCAACCTTAATGGCCACTCTTCTAGATCTTTTTATACTAATGCAGGTGTTGTCCTTGACCTACTTTGTTCTTAATTTTCATCAATGACTTTCCTAATGGCATCAGTACTCAATTTGATATCTATGGTGATGACAAAACTATTTATTCCTCTGCCAATAGTAAGTCTGATCAGTCCGATTATGTCAATTTTGACTGTTGTCAACTGGAGTAAAAAGATGAGTTATTAATTTTAACATCTCCAAAATAAAACTTCTCTCTATTAATTATCTGAGACAGCCCTTTCTGCTCCCCAACAGCGTGGCTGATGCTAACCCCAGCAAAGTTACTTATTGCATGTTCTCAAGCTAATATTCTTAGCTAACATGAAATGGAAGACTATATTGAATCAATTCACAGCTGAATTGGTTAGACATAACTAAGTTCTAAGCAAAATTTTTCACTTGCGAAGCTCTCTTCCCATTTAATCTACCAACTCCAGTAATAAGGAAATATTTGATAATAATAATAAAATTGTTTAAACCAGCTTTTAAATGTAATGTTCAAACTATTGGAAAAATTTTCTTAAATTTAATTCATAAGCTCTATAATCATTCGACAACACTAAAAAACATTTTTAACAAAAATAATGTTAAGATCATCTATATCTGTGTTAGTAACGTCAATAAATCTATATCCCAACATAATCTTATATTAAACAAATACATGTCCAACGTACACAACAGAGTTAATCTTTTAAAAATTAAATACAACTGCTGAAAAAATATTATCTGTCCCTTAAACAGTCAATATATAACTGATAATATTGTATACTGAGCTAGCATACATTCTAGTACAATGTCAAATTCTATTTTGGTTCACTGAAAATCCTTTCTGCCATCAAAGAAAAACATCCAGTAATCTGTTTAATATAGAATTTAATATTCACAACTCTAAAATAAGTTATTTATATATATATATATATATATATATATAAATCCCATTTATTTTAAATACCAAATATATTTTTTAAAATTAAAAACTGTAATCACAGTATAGTATATAACTGCACCAACATTGCTATAACCTGATATTTTTATTAAAATTTAAATTGTGTAATGGTCAGTCTATAATCAGCTCTTGAAGATTGAAGACTGAGTTGTGCTATCAGTGAGGGATTATATATATATATATATATATATATATAATGTATATGTTCAGAGAAAGAGTGACTACAAGTGTAATACATTTATTTATAACAGCCCTTATGAGAAATCAAGCCCAAGAAAAGGTCATATCATTAAGCACAAGCCTCATGAAACTGGTTCTATATATGTGTGTGTATGTGTGTAATGTTTTATAAAAGGCTTGACAAGTACCAAATGAAACTACCTGTCAAATCTATCAGAAAATATTACATACACATATATAAATCACAAGTTCTATAACCTGTTAGAATTGTAGGCATAGTTTAGCTGAAATGGTACTGGGTGTGTCTCGGACAAAATTTTTCTTGTTGGTTTGAAGAAGAATAAATATGCTCTATTTATGATTTTTTTGTTAAGTGCCTTCTGCCATAATTCTGGTTTTTGTAAAGATCTGAGCTTATGGAGACATGTTATCTTCTCTCTGTCCAAATACTTTTAAAATTCAGCACAGCCTTTAAATTTTATGGTGACATCACAGGCAGGTAAGTTTCTTCACAGGTTAAATGTGTCATTAGTTAAGATAAAAGATTTTGTTTAGTTTTGGATTTTATTGTTTACATTTTTTACTTAATATTGTATTGTTTACATGTATTTACTTAATGTTATTCATGATTTTAGTGTCAAGTAATATATATTTATTGATGTGTTTAACATCTTTGTTAATATTGATCTACCCTAATGAATTTAGAACCTCATCAGCAGAATTTGATGAATGCTCTGGGCTGGGTTCATTTCCAAAGAATGAAAAAAATTTTCTACAGAATGAAACATTGCAAATGAATTTTGTACTTGCTTGTCAATTATGACTCCTTGACCTAAATACTACATATTTTTCTAGATTTCTTTATAGCATTATTCCTTTACTTAAACTCTTTAAAATATTATGTGATTTAAACTTCCATGTATGATAATAATTCAGAAGGTATATTCATCACGATTCCCCAAAATGCAAATTACATCTGGCTCAAACTAATATAAAAGAAAAATAGCTTAGAATCTATTCATTATTGAATTAAATGCTTGGGCCTTGAAATTGTTAACCATTGGTGCAACAAATTTTATCTGCTATGGCCAAGACAAGGAAATTGTAGGACAGTGGTGAGTTCAAGTGCTCAATGAACTAGTTGATACACAGTTAACCAATATGGCAGGCCAGTGACAAGACATTTGATAAGAGGTTATGCTTAGCAAAGAAGTTCTATGCAAAGTGCATATATAAACATCTTCAGCCAGAACTACTTTCATTGTCTCTACAAATAACCATTGGGCCATTCTACACTTCCATTCAAAAAATAAATTAAGACATTTCTCTAATTAATACAAGCAATTATTTTAGCTTTGGGAAAATCACTTATTATTCTTAACTCTTTGAAATAATGTAAATGGTACAGTTTATTTATGCAAGTAAGGAGTCTAAAATGAAGTGTTTCTGTATGGAATTGTTCTTACTTTGGGAATAATAGCACTAAAAATTTGCAACTTTTGTAGAAATATGTGCAGTGCTTTTCACTGAAAGCTAATGGAAGATGGAGATTTGTTGCTGCTGGACAAAGCCTCACAACATTTGGAATGGTTTACAAAGTGCATCCATACTAGATGCTCTCTTCACCTCCTCTCTCTTTCTCTATATTCTTTTTCCCCCTTTCTCTCAATCCTCTATTTTGTCAGTTAAGTTACTTCAAAGAGAAATCCTGTTTGCTAAGTACTTTTGATCAACATAGATCATGTGAAATGTAATGACAGTGAGGCAAGAATTGAGACTGATATTGACTTTGGAAGTGGCAGATGAAAGACTACGGACATATGTGAAAATGAGTTGATGTCCATTTGCATCATCTTCATGCCGTAAAACTTTGTCAGGCAGACATTTGACAATAAATAGGATCCACATTCAGGCAAAAGTTAACTTGAACACTTTGTCTACATTCTTAAAGGACTCCAACATTTTTTGAGGGAAGCGAGTAAAAAAAAAAAAATCTGTGAATTTACTTCTGTTAATTAGTTTTCCTTTTTTTTTTATCACCACATATCTTTTGTCATTAATTAACAACTTTATAAAAGTAATTGTGCAAGAGCTAATTACCAAAGTACCCCTAAAAATGAGTGAGTGATTACATTTCTTTGCGGCAACCTAAGCTAATTTCATGCTGATTCTTTAAGAAAAAGAGAGGATTTACTTCTATGAGCAGCCTATTCGATAACCAGTTATCTTCACCAAAGTAATATAGGAAATTAAAGTAATGCTGAATAAGTCTCTCATTTAAGGTGCATGGAATTTATTAAATCAAGCCTCCTCATCATTAATTAAAACTCCTTTCCTGGCTCTTGTTGAGCATTGCAACTCAGACATTTTCACAATTTGGTTCATGTTGTAGTATCTGTTCATATTTCTTTTGAGTCATATACGAGACATGAACCCCTATTAGCAGCATACTAATTGGGGTTCATTTTGTTATTTTCTCTGAGACACTCCTTTAGAATTATGTTATTTCTTCTTGGGTAAAAGATGGTATTGGTGCTTCTTGTATCTTTGTCTGACTTTCCACTTAGAACTGAATCTCTACTGTGTGATATGCATATAAATTCATCCATAGTTATTGCTCTAAACTAGATTCCCACAAAGCATGTGGACTTGATGTGTATCCACACAAAAGTCCTGAAGAAATGCATTCCTGAACTGGGTCCTGTTCTCCCTACACTCTATAATAAATGCCTTCCAGTTTCTTGCTTTACTACTTGTTGGAAATCTTTTGTAATTCCAGTTGAACCATCTGATCCTTCAAACTATTAGATTGTTAGACTTCTACCACTTATTGGTAAAGAACTAGAGGATCTAATAAAGCCTGAATTGTTTAAGCATCTCACCTCACAAACAAGCAGTATGGCTTTTGCTTCTCTGTGTTAACTGCTGATGTGTTAAAGGTTATTCTGGAAAAAGTCTATCAAACTTTAAATAAAAATGGTGCAGCTTAAGCTGTTGCTTTGGATATCTCAAAGGGTTATTCTTCACATGATGCAAGTTCAATTTTTATTATCAAATCATGAAAAGAAAGTTATCTTAAATAGCCACTCTTCTAGATCTTTTTGCATTAATGCAAGTGTCCTCCAGAACTCTATCCTTGGATCTACATTTTTCCTAATATTCATCAATGACCTTAATGACATCAGTTCTCAACTCAGTATATATGCTGATGACACAACTATTTACTCATATCTTAATTTTAAATCTGACTGGTTTGATGCGTTCAAAGTGCCAGCTGATCTACAATCTGTTGTTAACTGGGGCCAAAATGTTTTGTTAATTTTAAAGCTTCCAAAATAAAACTGTTCTCTCTTAATCATCTTAGAGAACTTTTCTGCCTTCATGACTGATGCTAACCTCCAGAAGAGTGACTCATTGTGTTCTAATGGGCTAACATTCTGGGTTAACATGAACCAGAAAGATTATATTGAATCAACTGCTAGATCTGCTGCTAGGAAAGTTAGATCACTGTGTTGTGTTAGATTAACAAATATTGTCTATCTTGTATATTTATAAGTCTACCATTCTTTGAATATTGTGGATATATCTGGTTGGTGTTTCTGCTATGTATTTAGAG
The DNA here is from genome assembly GCA_963932145.1 of Acanthosepion lycidas. Classification (NCBI taxonomy): domain Eukaryota; kingdom Metazoa; phylum Mollusca; class Cephalopoda; order Sepiida; family Sepiidae; genus Acanthosepion; species Acanthosepion lycidas. The sequence goes on along the minus strand of OZ010576.1, from coordinate 104,400,570 downwards.
ATTCTTGACAGCATTACAGATTGTTCTTTGGATCTTATCAGTCATGACCAGACATATTGGCTCCAGTCACTTCCCCACCACTGTAATGTAGCTCTGCGGTACATTTTCTATATTTATTTTCATGGTAATTGTTCTGATTAGCATTCCTCTTTGGTACCTTGACAAATTTAAGCACAGTACTAAGTTGGCAGCTAGGTCACATTCAGTTACAGTTGAAATGGCTAGATGGAACCATATTCTATGCTAACAGTTTCTTCTCTTGCGCTTTTTGTTAGTGGGACTCACTTTCAGCCTTTTGCTTTCCAGTCAATTTTGATCTCAAAAGATTTAGATGCAATGTTAACCATTATCTTTTGTCTTCTTGTCTTTTTTTTTTTATTGGTTCTCTCTCCCCAATAATGTTTTTTTCTTTTTCTTATAGTCCTTCACACTCAATAACCCCTTGCATCTCAGTAGCTTTTTTCTTACTTAGGTTTAAAAAAAAAAAAAAATTCCAGTCTCTGCAAAATATGTATTTCATTAAAAACAACTGACAAGGTACTGCAGTTAATGTTTTTATTTCTATTTTTCTTGTGTTACTATAATTTTCTTTTCTGGACATAAATTATGTACAAATTGTCTGAATGTTCCATATGTGAGAGTGCTTTTGACTATGCTTTTAACTATTATCAAGGATGATTTTATTTTTACACTTAACTGAATGTGTGGATTGTTTTATTTATGTATCTAGAGTTATAGGAATGTTTTATTTTGCAAATACGGTCAGCACAAACAATTTCTACACAGTTTGTGTCCAGAAAAGAAGAAATATTAAAGAAAATACTTAAACACATTACCTTGTCAGTTGTTTTCAATGAAACTAATATAAAAAGGGATTGCTGCCCAAATACACAAACACAAACACACATATATATATAACAACCTCAGTATTGCAATAAAAATTATAAAATAAGGTTAGAGAACCCCACATCTAAAATTAATGGATCTCTCTTAATCAAAACCAATATCTATGTAAATGTTAATGCCCCAGAGAAGTGTACTTAATAGAATATGTGTGTGTATTTAAATTACAATTTTCACCAGAAGCTTTAAAAATGATCCAATCCCTATAGACAAAAT
>OZ010576.1:104255618-104388118 GCA_963932145.1 Acanthosepion lycidas | reverse complement strand
CAATATATTTTCAAACAAGAGTGGAAAAACACATTCCAAAATATATGATTCCGAAACACTTGCAATAGACGCATGCACTGAAAAATAGGACAATTGAACAAGAGATTGTAGCCCTAACCACTAACATTATCATACCCTGAAATTTAAAAGAAAATTCAAAGAATCTTTAAAGAGATATTAGACTATGTATAATTGATTTTGTGAACAGTATCAAATTAAGTTTTGGGAATTATGAATAAGAAAAAGTCAATCTTCATTTTATTTTGCAAAAGATGGAATAAAATAAATAAAACATAAGATTTCCTTTTATTCTTTAAATAGTCAGGAAACAATGAATCCAAGTGTATTTTAATTTTCCTGTCCCTGGAAGTTGACGAAGAAAATTTTATACATATTTGGAAGGAGCACTTATTTGCCATTAAAAACACACATTTTCCCTATTACAGGTTGGTGAAACTTATTTAAAAATTACTTCTTAATGAGCAGAGCTTATTTGATGAGATCTAGTAACTGTGTTTTAATAGCCTTGATCAAATTGTTTCTGAAAAGATTTTCATAGACAAAGACTAATAACGCCTAGTTTCAATTTCTTTATAAATATTTTGGTTACAATTGTTAAACTTATTTTCCTATCACTTAAAATTTACTCATCCTTCTATTTAGCAGCAAATGACACACATGCACAAGCAGTCTCAGAATTTTTCATAAGAAATTAAAAATAGTAATAATAATGTCATCAACTAATATCATAATTTCATTAATTTGATCTAATAATTTTTATTAGCTAACTTTTAATTGATAATATGGGTATGAAGCAGTAGATACAGTTTAACAAGTAAAATAAAGTAAAACCATTTCTTAAATCCCCAGAAAAGTATTATCTATTTATCACCTCATTAACACTGGCACTGTTAAGGACAGGTCAATCATTTAACTTTGATAGTTGGAGAAGGAAAACAAGAGATCAAAACTCTGTGCCAAAGTGAAGGATAATCCTACATTCTCTCGTTGCACTTCCTAACCTCAATATAAACCTAGAAAAGAGTGCTTCAACATCAGTCCTCTCTACCTTTTTGCCATAAAGTGGAATGGGCTGGTTCACTCCTTTAACTACCAAAGGAGTAATCAGGATGCCTGCCTGCTGCAAAGGAGAGATACATTATAATTACTTCTCATATCTGGTGTGATAATCATTTTATTTAGCCAACAGACTTGGGTAGTATACATAGGTATGAAGAAAGGAATTATGGGTAGCTTATGATCATGTCACATTGGAACACTGGTTCTCAGCCCATCACTGAAGCTAGCCAACATTGAGCCTGGATGACCTATTAGGAATATCAGGTGCTTGGATGTGTTGGGGTATAATGGATAATGGCTCAGAATTAAAAATCAGAGAGCCAAATTCAAATTCCAGTCAAGTCTGCTGCATTTGCTTACATGTAAATACTCATGGGAAAGATATCAATCTGTGGAGCAAAGATTAAAAATAAACACCAAGACAGTCAATCATAAAATTACAAAAAAATAGTTTCTGAGTCAGAGGATCCATGCATCCTTCCTGTTAGTAAATCAATCCTTTGAAAATAAATATTTAACATTTTTAACCAGTGGATCATGTTCCTGCCAATAATAAAAATATACCTTGTGATCCCTGTGAAGAATATATAAACAAAGTCAACAGACCAGACAAACCAGTAAGGAACATCAATAATTCATGACATGGCAAGACCTCAAAGAGATTCTTTTACTCATGTAGTTTGGTGAGGAAGACAAGTAAATGACATTTACACTTTCTTCCTCACCTGTTGTTTTCTCAAACATACATGCAAAGAAATCACATTTCTTTTGATCTTAATAAAAAAACAAATTTTAACATGTAAAAACATGAAAATAAAAATATTTATATTTAAAAAAGAAACCTTTCTCACTTTTTCTTTGTTGTGAGTTGATTCAAATTTGCAACAAATCCATCTCTTCTCTCTCTTAACTATGGCTTAAGTCACAGGATTGATTGTGTCCTATCATTTGGTTGGTAACCAGTCTACCAAAGAAAGTAATGGCAGACTCCTGCAAGAATTCTTCTACAAAGTCAGTCTTGAGTCAAAAAGAGACATGATTACCCAAGCATGGCAAATATAGATAGAAATCAGTAATGATAAAAAAAAATATGGTGGCGACATAACCGATGCTCATTATTCCTTTTTTTCTGAGACCGTTCATAATTAAGATGGATATTGGAATCATTGAGTAAAAGTTGAGTTTATAAATAAAAGAAAATATATTAAAGAATAAATAAAAGGAGCCTATTTTAAAATACCTGATATATATCAAAAGACAAAATTTGGACTTTCTAGAACTGTACACTTTTTGCTGAAGTACAAACATGTCGGCTGTATATAACCACTTTCTATGATAAAAGGTTAAAAATGGTGTTGTGAAAATGAATCCTGTGGGTACTGTTGAAGATCATACTTCTATAAACATTGTGGACAGGCACAACGGGACCACAAAGAAAGAATTGTACCAAATAACAGAAACTACACCAATTGACAACTACCAACAGCAGCAACAACTAAATGGACAGCCCCTGTATCTCAAAGAGAAAATAATGACATAATGAAGATGTTGATATTCCACACTACTAAATTAAGAAAGAAACTCCCATCAATATGGGAAAGAATGATAATGGCTACTGGACTTGCAAAACCTATTTTCCTGAAAAATTGTTTTAAGAGAAAGATTTTATAAATTTCAACTAGAAGTAGTACAAATTGCTCAGTCATTGAATACCAGATGTTTCCTCATAAGGGAACAGCTAATATTACCATTACTGGTACTCTGTCTGACACCTACTTCAAGTTATGAACAAAGCTCTTCACCAAAGTTTTCTTTAAGACAGAAATAAAAACTTTGTCCCAGTGGAAGTGAGGAAATGTAGAAAATTCTAGAATTATGGTAAACATTCTAAACATGTTTTAGAAGGTACAGAGAATCAATACCAATTTTCTTTTGCTTGCTGCACCAAAACTATCAGGAACTCTTATCATCAAAGTCCAGATTGACAGTTGTGTGCATTTCATGAACTAATGTAAATGATTGTTGGCCTGAAGTACAACTTTCTTAGGTTGTTTGTACTCTCAGATTATCTTCTTGCTGTCATTACTTCTAATGGATTACACTTAGAATCAGACGCTACAGCTGTCAGTCTGTCTGTTGGACAGGCGATCTCTCTCTTTCTCTGTCTGCTTATCTAGTGACCTGTCACCAATCTATAAGGAGACAGATTACACTTATTACATGGTGTTAGTGAAACTAGGTTGTACACAAATGCATTGAAATACAAAACAAACACTTTAATATAAAGTTGTTTATCATTGCACTTAGCTAGTTACAAATACTAGTTCTTTGGTTCTTCAAAATAAGGTTGTGGAACTCACAGGTCTTCAGAACAATATTTCTGTGAATAATATTTTATGGTACATTTAAACTGATAAAATGTTAATGTAATACATAACAATTATCTAATAAATTTGAAGATTTCCTTCATTTATGTATAGTGTCTTTTCCAAAAAAGTTTTGATGTTTCCCTTTCTTAATCAAACAAAACAACTGATTGTAACAAAAAATATTCTTCATTGGTCAGTATTCTTTTCTTCATCCTTTCTTCACTTAAACCACCAAAACAGAACGACTGGTTGTAGTGAAAAAATAATTTTTCCGTTTTACTTCCGCAGCTTCCAATATCTGTTTTTTTTGTCTCTTTCTGAAAGATGAAGAATTGACATTTATCTCTCTCTGACTACTGCCCATAATACTTTTTGTTCATACCTCTGCATATGTACCAAATCTTGTGAATATATTTTTTTTTCTTTTACTGCTCTTGTTTTTCACTGAAATGAAGTGAAATAATTATATTGAATCAATTGCTAGGTCTGATCCTAAGAAAGTTGGTTCACTGTGTTGTGCCAAAACAATATTTTCTAGTCAGAATCCATCTTGCACATTTATAAATCTAACCTTCATCCGAGGATTGAATATTGCTGAAACATCTGGTCTAGTACTCCTGCTATATATCTTGAGATTCTTGACAAATTCCAAAGAAGGGTCTGTAATGTTATCACACATTTAACCTGAAATCTCAGCTTCAGTCACATTGCCACCACCATAACTTTCCTATAAATATTTTCATGTAATTGTTCTAGTGAACTTTTTTCCCTTGGTATTTTGACTGCATGTATTTAAGCGATGTACTTTGAATTGGTAATTAGGGCTGTCACTTTAGTGTTGAAATAGATATGACTAGGATCTATTCTAATATTTATGCATTTCTATGACTTAGCCTTTTCAGGTTATTTAAAGCCAGAAAATATTTTTAGATTATAAGAATTTATTTAATGGTGGGAAATGATTTAGTAATTACCAATTAACCCATAGCTGGGGGAGAAGATATAGATTTATACCTTTCCTAAGGGTATTTGCACATAAGTGAATATAACAAACCAAACTGGAACTTGGCTCTCCAATTTCCAATTCTGAGCTGTTATGCATTACACTTCCCACACCCCAATGCTTACAGCACCTGGCATTCCCAAACAGTCAGCCATCTGGGTACTGACCAAGCTCAATGTCGCTTAACTTCAGTGATTGTACAGGAACTGGTATTTCAACAGATATGGCCATAAGCCTCAATTCTAATAGCTTATTTTCTCCCTGTTCTTGATTTGGAATTCTCTTTTGGCTTTACAATCTTCAAAAGTTTAAATGCCACATCAATCACCCATCGTCTATCTTCTTGAATCCTGTTTCCTTTCTACACACTAACATTTTTTTTCATTCTCAGTAGCCCTTTGTGTCTTAGTGACATTATCCCCTTGCATCAGGTAAAATGATTTAAAAACAAATCAATGAGGAAAAATGGTTTCAAGTGAATGAAGGATGTGGAAGTGATGTAATGAATAGTGAAACCTTTATGAAATATTTGGGAGTAAATTGTTCTCATTCCACTGTTCATATCTAGGGATCTTGTTCTCTTTAGTACTGATTAGTTACTATTTGGTGTTTTTACTTAGTCTGAGTCTGTTCTACCTGGCCAAGGAATTGAACTCAAAGTAGCCTAGTAGATTATTAATTATAAGTTCAATTCCTGAGCTAGGTAGCTCAAACTTAAAATCGGGGGGAAAATAGGAGGAGCATTAATTGAGCATTGCTAAAAAGAATAAGATGATATATCACTAGACATAGACAGCAGAATGAGAACAATCTACCCTTGAAGGTTAACTGAATTGAAAAACACTGTATGGTCAGAAATAGAAAATGGTTTATATCTTATGATAATAACAACAAAAATTAGGACATTGGTCTCAAATGTAAATCATTATTAGTTTGATTTCACATTTTATTTTGAAAACTTAATAATTCTAAGCAGATTTTAGGAGCCAGAAAAGCCTTACACATAAGTACATCAGACATTAAAATCCAACACACAGACTTGAAAGAAACCAAATGCAACTCTTTTACAAAAAAAATGGCAAGAATCATCAAATAAGTGCCCACAAAATAAAACTCAAAAAAATCCAACACATCAATATAGGTCATCTTCAAAAAGATAAGAGAACAGGTAGTACTAACTATACTTTGCACTGGCCATACTCACATAACCCATTCTTTTCTCCTTAAAAATATGGAACCTCCAATATGTACAGCATGCCATCAAGCATATACTTATAGAATGTGCTGGCTTTACCATATCCAGGTAAAGTTCTGTAAAAATCTAGGAGACATGAACGGGCTTTTCAGATAAACCAATCTGAATAACATCCTTAACTTTATAAAACAAAAGAATTGTCATCTCCTCCTTCATTAATTTATTTATTCAGTTAGCACATTTTGTACTGCCTATCTCACAATTGCGGTTCATGGTGACATTCAAAGCAAAATAGTGTAATGCCTTGCTAGTTCTTTTTGTAAGTAATCTCTCACAATAAAAAAAATCTTATAAGACATAAGTATACTAAATAAAGTATTTGGCACTAAAATGACCTACAAAGGTTGATGTACCATCAAACAAGAAAAAGCAAACCATAACCAGTTTTTATATTTATTCTAAAAATCCTCTATTTTCTTCATATTTCAATTTTTTGTCCATTTGGAAGATGTCATTGATTAGCATCTTCATCTCCATTTAGATGTTGAATGATTAACATTTTGTGAACATTCCAAGCTTTTAATACTGAACTCCGCCTTGATAAAATCCGACAAAATACAAATTCTTCAATCTTATTGGCTGCATGCCACTGGCATACACTCTCACACTACCATAATTATGTCTTTATATTTATAAATACCATTTAATCAACTCAAGAATATATGTGTCCATGAAACAGGGCAATTTATAAACAAACAATATCTGTAGATTAACATCAACACAATCTCCTGACTATACAAACATCGTCAAATGCAAGTCAGGCATTTATATATCACTCATCCATTAAGCATTTTAACCTTTTCTTGCCCCATGGGAAGAAAAGAGTTTTGGCTTGAGAAAGATATGTAAATACACTCCTCGGGCTAATATTTCTTGCCAATGAAAGGGACATTTGTATCAAAACTCTATTTGGCCTCAGCTTGGATATATTCAATTCAGGAAGGTTTCCATTTTCTATTCATTGCATCTCTAAGACTCAAACAAGAAAACTAAATTACCTCCCTTTTGGATACCATTTTATTACCAAAAATATTGGAAGATGTATACATTGGTGAAATGGATTATATAACTGGCAAAAGTATCAGAGAGTGCAATTCAGGATTCCATCCAGTTATTATTTTCTGCCATTTCTTTTCTGCATTCAACATTTGGAACTTGTTTATTGAGTTGCTTCTTATCGGCTTTTGTTTTTCAAATCAATAATCTATCAGTTTGCATATCAATCCTGTTCATGGCTTGCAGCAAAGTTTATATCATCAAGCATCATGCACAGCCAATGGACAGGAGGAAATATATTCATAGTTTTCAAACATCTTCTATGTGCCATGTCCTTTAAGAATGGGTATGATCATGGCTCTCCAGAACTTCCTATCCTTTAAAGGTTGAAACAGTATCTAACTTCTTACTATCAGCCCCAGTTTTCATTATCAACTATTTTCATTCTGCTTCTCTTGGCTTCAACGTCCTGTGAGTGTCAAATTCTCTAAACCCTCTTTGCTTATCATGTATCCCAAAAATTTCAATGTCTCTTTCTGATTCTGAGAACACAATTTGAATAATGAATGTTCAGTACCTGCTTTAATGTAATGATGTGTCATATATATATATATATATATATATATATATATATATATATGATACTGTAACAGTCGTTCCTTAAAATACATTGGTGAAACTTCAAGAAATTTTTAAAAAAATATTTATGAACACAAAAATACTCTATATAATAGTTTAGTCAATGCATTATTTATTCAGAGAAATCATTTTCACCAAAATTTCAATCTTACAAATTTTATCCTTGTTAAGAGAGAAAATAACCTAAAAAAATAAATATATACACTGGACTTTTTCAAATATCTTCATTCTTAAGAAACATTCTCAAGAATAATAATTTAAAAAAACAAAAAAAAGAATGAAATGGTTATCTGAAGGCTTTTAAAATAATAACATTAATTCACTTGTGTTGAACATGTCAGTATTTACATCACATAGCATTCTCAAAAGATGCCTTTCCTTAATGCCAAGAGATTTTCAAATATTTTAGAATGTTCTCTAATTCAAATGCAAATTTTTTTCTCAACAATACTTTTTATGTGTGCATAAATTCAGGTTTCAAGATTTGCCTGTGATGAAGTTCCTCAAAAAAATGAAATGCATTGGCATAAAATGTTTTCCTCTTGTCATATATATATATATATATATATATATATATAGAAAGAGAGAGAGAGATTGAGTGTGTGTGTGCATATACATATATATAAAAACAAAAAAAAAATGGTGTGACGACAATTGTTTCATACACACATGATGTATATGAAACTATAATTGAGGCTGACCATTGGCTTGGCAACATTTTTGTGGCTAATCATTAAACTCTGCCATTAATCATTGGGTACTATTCTGTATTTCATCATTGTACTTGACTAAGAGTAATTTTATTTTGTATATTATATATAAAATATAAGTAAAACTATACTCCTATATTACTGCTTTCTTTTTTTATTTTACATTGACCACTATCTTTATAGTATCCCAATTTTGCTTTTATTATACGGTGTGTGTGTGTATGTATGTATATATATATATATATATATATATATATATACACAAATTCACTTTGTGTACAATATTGATCAATTTCTCTGATAAATATAGCACATTTTAAACAGAATACACATATATAAGGTAACTTGGAAATATATATATATATATATATATATATATATATATATGATTGTAAAGATAGATTTATACTTCTTATGTAGATATAATATAAAAAAATTCCCACACCCTTTTTTATTTATTTCTCATCTCATTGAGAAAGGTGAGTCTGAAAATTCTGATTTTTCACATTTTTCTCATGCTTCCGTTTGGTCAAAAGGACAACATATATATAATAAATATTATTTATGCTGTTTTTTTATGTCTTAAATTTCTTTCATCAGCTTATATATATATATATATATATATAAATGAGGGTGAAGAGAGAGGTAACAAAAAAAGAAAAAAAATTCTCTGTCTATTGATTTTTGTTAATTTGATATTTCACACCTGTGCATCATAGATGACATTTTACAGTCATTATATAAGATAGAGTTAAAACATATTCAATATTTAAATTTCATTACATGTGTTTTTGTAAAATTGTTTTCCCCACCATTGTTATACATCATTTTATTTCTTTTCTGTGTTCCATTTATCATATTATCACCTGTCCAAAGTAAATTTAGTCTTGGACTTCTTTATGTCCTTTCTCTTTTAATCTTATGATCTTTTTCAAAACGTTAAAAGTGAAAATTACTTTTGTTTTATTTCTTTTAATCTTTAGACCTACCTCAGTCTACCTCTATGGTTCAATCAACATATGTTGTAGTTCATTTGATGATTCTATCATTAGTAAAATTTTGGCAAATCATTGTTTAAATATTTTGTTTCTATTTTCCAAGATATATTTTCAAGAGCAGATGTAAATAGTTGGAGTGAAAACATCTACCCTTATCTCACTCCTGTGCTAATCACTATTTTCTTTGTTTCTTTGTCTAGTCAAATTATTGTAGTAATCTTATATGCATTCTTCATAACCTTTATCGAGTTTTTGTTTAAACACAGTTCTTGGGGTTGATTAAAAACTACCACATATTCAACAAAATCTTTTTCATATTCAGCCAAATCAAAACAAATTGGGTTGTTAAAAAAACCCAGAAATAACAATTTAATTCATTGATGTACTATCACTGAATGGGCACTCTTTAAAGCTGACTATTCCTACGAATGCTTTTCATGTAGCATATTTTTGCTCTACAAGTACTTTTGAGATTAATGTAATAGTTAACAAGGGTTCTGTTGTCTCCTTTTATAAAATAAGCTTACTACTTCTAGACTAAGATTTTGAGGTACTTTTCTGTATGAACTGAATATGTAGCTGTGCTCTGAATTTATGGAATTTTTCGCCTGCATGTTTTAAAAGGCCTGTTGCTATGCCATCTTTGCCTGGCACTTTACTTTTTCAAATTCACTTTTCAATTCAAGAACATCACTAATGAAAGTATTTTTACTGATTGAATTAAGATTTACAGAGTATTCTTCAGTTATTCATAATTTATTGTACATACATTTGCAACTTCCTTGTTTCTTTGAATATAAGCAATTTCTTGTATTTGATGTAGCTTGCATGTCAAGCATATATCAAGCTCGTCCCTTTTCTAGTAGCATTACATACTCTTTTCAAGTTTTTATATAGATCAGTTTTTTTGTTAGTCTAATTCTACATTTTCATTATTCTTTCTCTTTGCATTTGAGATTATATTTCTCCTCTTTTTTATCAGTTATATTTTTTCTGACTTGTCTGTTCTAGCTATGGATTAAATAGTAGAGAAAACGGCTCTTCAGCTTTGTTTTGCAACCAGATTAGAAGGAAAACTCTAAAATGAAAATTGCATGTTGCCCTGATAAACCAGATAATATGCAGCTAATGAAATGTTTGTGACGTTTACAACGACTTTGATGTTACAGACTGGGGTTGTCATTGCATGACTATTCTAGAAGTGGTTTTTAGCAATAAAGTTTGTTTTTTTGTTTAGACATGAAGAAGACAGAGCATAGATCCAGTAAAAATATAAATAAACTTTGACCCTCATTAATTTCTCTTTCTTAGTTGTTAAATCCAGAATGTTAACCGTTTCATTATATCTTTAAAAATTAAATAAACTTTCCTTGATTTAATAAGGCATGAATCCTGAAACTTCTGAGGCACATGTTTCTCCTTTTTAAATAAATATCCATTATAGGGAAGTTGAAAAAAAGGAAGAACAAGGTGTGATAGTATAATGACAAAATTTGCTAAAGGGTTCTGAGGAACAAGAAGACTAACCTCCCACAAAGTGAATTTGGTTGGCATGTCAGGTCCTGTTGAAAGATTGCGACCGTCATTAAAAGTGAAATGGATTATTCCAAAATTCCTATATTGGGGGCAGACATAAAAAAAAAAAAAAAAAAAAAAGACTAAATTTCAAACCAGCTTGAATTTATAAAATCGGAAGTCTCGGGTGAACAAGAAGTAAGTCTCGTATGCAAATTTTAGTTGCCCTCAATGAATGCATAAATAGCGAGTCTGTGAAGAAGACAGGAGAACTTTTATTCGTGTGATGGTGTACATACGTACTAATGAGAATGAAAGAATTAGGAAGAGGTCACTCACACAGCTCAGTTGGTAGATCGGAGGACTGGAAAAGAAAGAGAGCACTTTAATCTATTTCAGTCATCACAAATGATGGGTGAACTGAATCACCCACAAGAGTTAAAAAAATAGGAAGATATGGAGAATCATGCTGGCCTATGTCTCAAAGGGACATGGCATATAGAAGATCCATTATTGGCATACACTACTTTTGGTTAAGCTGCCTGAACCTTAATTAACAAGTTGATCAACTTTTATATTCTTTTCAGAAGTGTGTGCACACACGCACACATACATATATATATATATATATATATATATATATATATATATGGTATAGCATTAGAGGGATATTTGTGTAACACTAGAAGATGTTACAAAACCAAATTACTAACCTAAGAACTTGAATTATGTTCTTAAATAGCCTCATCAGATGTAGATACTCATATGGATGCCATGCATGACAATGACTCATTCACAAATAAGAAAATTATCAGCTATGCACAACTGTTTTCTCTGATCAATGATTAAAAACGGCTTCAAGCAAATGAATCCTACAGGTCTTAACTGCTACAGAATCACAAAACAAAGAACTTGACTAAATAACATTAACAACAACACCTGAAAACTTCCAACAGGAGCAACAATTAAAATGGATAACTGTTTTAATGTAATGTCTCACTCTCCCTATCACCTATTGTTGTCTGGCTATCAGTAAATATATATAGTGTGCACAGGATATACCAGTAGACTTGTTTTGGGAATTACTAGCCTGCTAACTGATTCCCAGTCTTTCAGTAGTGGATTTTCTTTTACAATAAACCTGTCTTTCTTTCATCTACACTCATGTTGCTGTTCCTTTCACTAGAGTATCACCTTTGTATGTTTGTAACCTCTTTAAGGATACAACAACAATACATATTACTAGAAGAGAAAAAGAATGATATACACAAGATTCTCACATTTGAAATGTTTTGAGGTTTAACGAGGAAACTCTCATCAATACTAGAAAGAATGATAATGGTGTATTTGCGAAATCTGTTTTCCTGAAAAACTGTTTTAAGAGGATTTTATCAATTTCAAAGGAAAGTAACACTAAATGTTCATTCATTGAATGTTTCTTGCATGGAAATGCCTAGTCTCAGCCTAACCATTCTCTATGGTGTCCTAAACTCTGTAGTATTTTCGCTTTTTGACAATTGGTGTAAGTAGTAAATACTAAACAATTCAACACAGCATTTTAAAAATTGTGAAAATATTTACCAAAACTTTAACACATCACCATAAACAAATTTGGAGAAATGAAAGAAAAGAATTAAAATTAATGTTCAGAAAGAAAGCACTGGGTAAACCTAAAAAGGAAAACAGAAAATGGTTAAAGAAATCAGCTGTTCTTTTCTTTGCATCTGTAAAAATTAGATTTGGGTTTTTTTTTAAAGTAACATTTATTCAAATCAGACTAATTTTACCAAATTATCTTTTATAAAAATATACTTACACAGCTTTTATACTCATTATCTGTAATTTTCACAAGCAATATAATGCTGCTAAAATTTCTATAAAAGCATTTTGAAAATATGCAGTGACAGAAAAATTGGTCATTTTTTTCTTATATGAAGAAGTGTAAATTATTAGTTTATCATTAAAGTGATGACTAAATCTTTCATGAAAAACTCTTTCATCCATTTTTGTAATGGAAATTATTTAAGATATACTGCTATTTTATCAATCTAAAAAACTGATCATTGAAAAATTAGTTATTTTTAATAATATTGCACATTTTTTTTAAAACTTTCAAGTAATAACAGAAATGCAACTACTTATATACACAATAAGGAAAAATAACATTGTAACACACTCAATATTTGTGTATTTTCAATGAAGATTAAACTTACAGGTAATAACAGGATTACAGAAATTGATCACATCTACAGAACAATAGTCATAGGCTCCAAAATAAAGAATAGATCAAGAATACTCAAACTCTATATTAATACTGCTATCTTCCTTTGGTATTAATGCAGACATGTACTCTTCTATGTATACAATCATATAGGCAACAAATAATATCCTTTGATATATTATTGCATGCTTTTTGATGCAATATTTCACAAATCTACTACAGATCTAGGTCTTACCAAAATTCACAAAGATGGTACTCCAGTGAGGTCCATTGTCAGGTTTCAGCTTGTCAATCTTTTAATCAACTCAGGTAAGTGATATGAATGTTCCCATTAATATCAACTAGATAGTGAGATTGGCTGTTATGAACTTATTCTTACCATTCAAATTGATGAAGCTTTATCAATAGTTCAATTCAAGTTAGAATTGAATCTATCTATCTCTACGAGAGCACAGAAAACTTCCAACAGATAGCCTGATAGAGATATTTGATCTATTAATTAAGTGCACTGAGAAAAAATATATTAAATAATGTTAAAAAGAAAGTTTAATTAAAAAGAAAAATCTTTGTTTTTCATCATTAGGTTAGAAACATCTTTCTCCATTTCCTCAACATATTTGTTTGCTATTACTGGTGATAATGACACACCCAGAGTGAAGCCATTTTTGGTATAAGTTGAAACTCAAATGGAAATATATTGTCTGCACACAGAATATCAATATCAGGCTATCTGTAGGAATCATTGTGTGCTCTCTTAGAGAAAGAATTAATTCTAATTTGTCTGTCCTGTACACCAGTGAATGCTGGACAATTTCCTTGTAGATGAAGAGACAGAAATGTGGTTCTACAGAAAGATGCTTAGAATACCATCGACCAAACACGTGAGCAACAATAAGGTTTTACATAACACGGAAACAAAAAGGGAACTTATACTTAACATCCGGAAGAGGCAGTTGAAATTTCTAGGGCACATCATGAGAATTGTTTTTCTTTTTTCCAGAAAATATGTGAGAGAGGAAAACTAATTTCGGGGCTTTTCATTTAAAAAGAGGATAAAAAAAGTAAAAGCTGAAAGCTTATTTGTGAACATTTTATATTTTTCCTTCTTTGCTAAATTTAAACCGAAATCATTCCAAGTAATATTTAGTCAATTTTATCCCCATTTAAATCGGATTCAAATAGAACTAAAGTATTGTACCTTTATATTTAGTCTTTTTTATATTTTAATTGAAATTAATAATGTATTATCTATAATCTCCCAAAAAGGCACAATACATGTGTGTGTGTGTGTGTATATATATATATATATATACACACACACACACAAAGGGTGCGATGGATAAATTGTCATCTAAATTATGCAAAAATGAAAATAACACTGACATCTCATTTTAAAAGATATATTTACCAAAATTACATAAAATATCTTCCAATACTACAAAGTAAATTTATTCAATAAAATCACGGTTGACTTCAACCACAGTCTCTAGACGACTTCAGAATCTCCTACAACTCTTCAGGATGGTCCCCTTGTTCAAGTGAGAAAATGCTGCTATAATCCTTGCCTTCAGTACATCTTTGGTGTTACAAGCAGTTTTGTTGGTCACTCACTCAACTGCACCCCACACATAATAGTCAAGTGGGTTGCAATTTGGCTGCCAGGTGTAAGGGGTGATTTACTTGCAGAAATTGTCAGCCATGACTGGTTTCTCCTGTTTGTGTGGCATGGGGCAGAGTCTTGTTGCCAGACATAGGGTCTTTCAGCAGTCACCCTATTGAGCTAGAACAGCACTATCTCCTTAAGGCATTTGATGTAGGCCTCCATGTTGAGTCACTGTGGGAAGATGGAGGCATAACGTCATCATCACTAGTTATCACTCCAAACACCACAATGCTGATTGGATATATCATCCAAGTCTTTCTGAATCCTCTGCACTGTCCTTACATTGACATCCAAACACAGTGAAATGTTCATAATGGAGCTTCCAACATGAATACCAAGCAGTACAGGATACCGTTTACAAATTTCTTGCAGAGTGAATTGTGTCATGGTGCTCTTTTTCTCACAATGTGCAACTGACCCCACTGTACAGTGCTGTGGACAAAATGGAAAAAACAAACAACATACATGCACAAAATTAAAAATATAAAATGGTAACAATTTACCCATTGCACCATATTATATATATATATATATATATATATATATATATATATAAGTGTGTTCCAATAACTTGAACTGATTTTAAATGAAAATTAAGTTTAAGCATTTAATGATTTTTTTCTTTTTTTTCAGATTTGGCAGACATTTAGATGATATTATTTTCACACATAATCACCATGACTTAGATAACATGATCCAATAGAAAAATAAATAAATTTTCGCCAATACCACTGATTTATTTACTGCTGACTATGATCCATCTAAAGGAAACACCCTTATATATAATCCATCTTAATGACGCATCCTCTATGTATGTGTGTGTGTAAAATTATATTTTTTGAATTTGATATAGTCATGGAGAAAATGTACTTTGTATTGGGTATAGAGCATTTGTAGATATCAGTGTTGCAGTAAAAAATCAACTTTGAATAATAATTAGTAGTGTCACAGCTTAAGTACTCATCAGACCATGGTTATTCATCTTAAACTCTATATATCGATCACTAGTTTCTTATGATAAAGAAAGAGAAATGCTTTTTTTTCATTTAGGGTTAATATTTCTAATTCAAAAGTTGAAGTGATAAAATTATATACATCATATGCAATTACTCTTTTTTGTTAAATGCTACATCCTTTAAGGACATAGGTAATCATGGCTCTCCACAGAGTCTTTTGCTGTGAATTGCCATGTCTTCTTGGGAAAACAGTGGAGTGGTTTCTTATTACTTTCTCCATGATTTTGAATTCAGTGTTTTTCTTCTCTTAGATTGGTTGCAATGTAAGGATGAAGAATGTAATCTACTCTGTTATTTAATCCTTATCTGTGGGGGGAAAAGATGGATCCATAATTCTTATAAGGATATAGGTGAGAATTTTAACTCAGTTCACTAATTATATACAAGTTACTACACCAAATTTCAGGGAATTTAAAATTACTTTGAAAACTTTTTACCAACAGCAAAGGTCTGTACTAGCATATTTTTAGTGGATTACACTTTTAAACCACAACCTTTTTAAGCAATAGCACACCTAGAAGCAAATGAAAATATCACAGCACACTTTAAAAAATTTTAAAGGGTATACATTTATATGTAATGAAATAAAACCATAGATTTAAAAAATATATACATATATGAACTTTATTTCAATGTTTCTATTCAACTATTTGTGCAGCTTATTTAGTGTGAAACCTGTGGCCGGTGTGTTTTTTGAATGATTTTTTTCAAAATTTGGTCAAATGTGCAATAAGCAGATCCTCATTTCTTCTTCAATTAAGTAGTCTTTCTTGCTTCTTATTTTTTGATGTTATTTAGGGTTTAATTCCTATAAATAAGAAGTAAAAAATTGAAATAAAACTGATAAAACCTTTTTAGCTAATATGGGATATTCCTTTTATATTGAAATCCAAAACTATTACTGTGTACAATCAGATATTTTATTTTGAGCCCTCAGTTACAAGAAACAGTGGTCAATTCTTCACATAACTGAAGTCCAGTATTAGAAGGAACATTTATGAAGGGATTTTGAATCCTATCAAACTTTTGCAGCACACTAGTGTGACATGGCATGGCAATTGAGAATCACTGGTCTATGTGTTGGTGTATGAATGTATGTCCCTCCCTCTCTCGTCATCCTCATTTATCATTTTAACAAAGTTCATGCACAAACACCATTACATTTTTTTTCAGTCATGCAGATGTTTTCAGTCTAACTTTGTCCATTTTTGTCTTACCTCCTTCAACATTATAATGAACAGAAAACTGAATTCAAAGGCAAGATTTCAAGCAACAAATGGGAAACAAAAAAGTATTCTTTGAAAAAGCAAAATTAAAATTGTTTTAGATTTTTAAAGATTATTTTTGATAGTTCAGCAGGAAATTTGTTTGCCATAAGTCATACTATTAGAATTATTTCCTTTTGGCATTAGTTAAGCCCTGTAATCAATTTCCTCAGTTGCTTTTCGCATTAATTTTTTTTTTAAATAACATGGACAGTTTCAGCAAAATCTAAGTCCATCCACATTTTAGAGTACGAAGTTAAAATAACTCTATAGAAAGTAGTAAATTAAAACAATTTGAGATTTATTTTATTCTTGATGGTTTATGTTATTACTCCAACTAAACACAAAGATGAATGACATGTTCTTCAATTTTTGTGTTGTTTTGAAACATATACACCGGGCTACTTGAGCCTAGCCAAACTGGTACATATATATGAGAATATGGTTTATTTAGTCAGCAATTATTCATTCAAACCAGTTTTATTAAAAAGAAACTATTTTTTCAATTTTCAGATAAGGTGTTGAGTATTAAGTATGAAGTTGTGGATAATTCTACAAAACAAACAGCCCACATTAAATATCATTCACCACAGGAGATGATAACTTGATGTGCATATAATATGATTAATTTTATTATATTAGTACTAAAAAAAATGAATAAATCAATTTAATTATTTTTGTATGACCTTGTTTGCAAGATCTGTCACATATGACATCACAATAGACCAATTCAAATGTCCATTTTCCCAAAGAATACCAGGATGCAGACAAAGGAATTCTAACTACCACACAGACACCACATTGGTTCTTGATAATGACTGTGAAAGTTAAAATACTTCAACAAAAATAACAAAATATGAACTACAGATGGGTTACTCACAATATTCAACACCTTATGGGAAAATTTGAAATATATATAACTGTAGATTTTTTTTTCTTGAAAACTTTGTCAAAATAAGGATGTATTTTATATTTTGAAAAATTCAGTACATTTAATTCACATGTGTTTTTCCAATTCCATATCTCTTTGGTTAGCAACTTGAACATTGCATTTCATCAGATTTTTAAAAATCTGTTCTGGACAGTCTAAAAAATTATGAATTATTTTACTACACAAGTTACAACATAGGTCAAAAGTTGGCAGATTGATTTTCTGTTTCTTTTAATTATGATCAAGTTTTTATCCTCAACTTTGGAGGTTATCTTCCTTTTTCCAGTACCTGTTTTGTCAATGTTTAAATCTGTCAGTTCCTTTCTTGTGGGTGAGTACTGCACACCACATTTAGAAATTCCCAACTTCTTAGTCATTGAGAATGTCCCTCTACATGAAAAATTTCAATCTGTACTCTCTTTTCTATTGACAGTTCTTTACTCCTAGCCATACTGTGCTTCTCAAATTATTATGGAGATGAATTTATTAAGAATTATTCAATCTGATCAGTGAATACCGATTGCTGAACTTGACAGGAGGTAGAAAAGAAGCCTCTTGTGATGCATAATTCAGCAACCATACATTACATTTAAATATGATAGATTGTCTATTTGGTTTAACCAACTCCTAAGCTTGGAAGCTGAAACTAATCCATTATTTTGAAAAGAGGTTTACCTAAAATTTATGATGCTAGCAAGGTAGATTAGGCAATAAGACTTAATGTTGAAGTAATAGATTCATTTCATTATTACTATTATTATTGTTATATATAACAAAAACCTTTGAGAAGAGAAAGTCCCTTTGATCCAAAGTGAGCTAGTAAATTAGTTTTGAAAAAAACATCAATTTTAGGTGATTCTTTGAAATTCAGAGGGTAGTTAGAAATTACCATATGTACATGAAAGTCTAATTATTGCATTATATTTCTCACGCCAGAAATTTCTTTGTGCACAATGCCACACCAGATCATCAAGGAAGACAAGTGCATGGTTGATTTGAGATGATCACATAGCCACTGATTGAAGACCCATGTGATCACCTGGGAGGCACACAAGAATGAACCCCTTAACAGGGATACATGCAGCTGTTTGTACATATTGAATTACATCTAAACAAGGAAATAAAAAACATTGAGTTACTGAGAATGACAGAAACTGAGAAAATATTATTGATGAGATAGGACAATAAGACAAATGATAGTCGACTTTGCATTTAAATTGTTGAAGATCATAGTAAGAAGAGAATTTCACAAGCCAAGTGTGAGAGAAGAAACTATCAGCAAAGAACTTTTGGTTACATTAAGTAATATCAAATAAAATGGTGAAACCTTACTGCCAATCTAGTAATCAGAAAGATAGAGCTGAAATTTTTGGGATGTATTATAAGGAAAGACGGTTTGGAGAATTTGAAACTTACAGGATGTACTGAAGGCAAGAGTGGCATATGAAAACCTTGTGTAACCTACCTAAAAAGCTTGTATAAATAGATAGTAGAACAAGTACTGACAGATATAGTAAGCAGAAAAATATCACTGTGTTACAAAAGGATAGGAAGTGGTCGAGAGCTATGAGTCATATGCTGAATCGAAATAGCACATATTAAAAGAATAATATAAAAATTATTTACTTTGATATGGGGAAAAATAAAATATTACCTTGGTAGCATTTCTGAAAAAAATGTGCTTACAGATTATGCACTTGAAAAAGGCAGGGAAGCTGATCAGACAAAACATTATGATAACAAAAATAATAGAAAAATACCAATGTATATCTGTATGACACATGGAAGGGAAAATACTGGCCTTTTTTTTTCTTTGACTCAAATTCTACACGATTCATTGAAGAAAATGAACGAAAGAGTAGTTAATGATTTGATCAATTTCAGCAAAAATGCTGTTTCAGTTTTATTTCAAACTTTGGTTTATTTCTTCTTTTTTTGATATATATGCTGACTCCATCAAAGATTTTTCAGGACATGACACACGTCCAAGTGTCAACTAGTAGGAGATCAACTTTGGCTTTAGTCCAGACAGGAACATCAGAAAACATTCTGGTCTGGCTGTCATTTCTTCCTCAACTTTTCTGTACCTAAGACGACAGAGTTAGACAGCATTCAGAGCCCAGGCAAACATTTAACAGCTTATGCTGGCCAGTCAGCTAACTGATTAAACAATAACTTCATTTACATACAGGTACTGTCATTCTATAGTACCGATTTATGGTTAAAATACAGGAGACATTGCAACACAGTGGAACCTCAGGTCATGAATGCCTTTCACCATGAACAAATTGCTTCATAAAGAGATTTTCCAAACCAAAACATGTCTCACCTGACAAACACACAAGCCATTGAAATTTGCTCAAAATTTGGTGAGGTGCAAAGTTTCATGGAATGATATCACCCTGATAAAGTAGTAGAAAGTCACAGCATCAACATTGTCAATGATAATGCCATGTCTCACTTTACAAACATTTTAAAACGTACACAAAAATATTTCTCATTGGATAAAGTTTTAGTGAATCATAGGTCCAGTGAGTCTCAAGCAGAGTCAAGTGGTAGTAAGAGACAGAAAAGAGAAAGAGAAGAAACCCCAGGAATACAGTTACCTGATCTTTTTTTTATGGAAAGGGATTCCACTTCCAAATCACAAAACCCCTCTGCCCTTCACATTCCACCATCAACTCTCCTCTGTACAAGTAAGGTAAAGTTAAATTTAGTTTTTTTTTTTTTTTTTTGTGTTAGTGTTATATTCCGTGCTAATAGGAATATGGAATGGACAAACATGGTGGATAAATAGTAACAGGTTTATTGTAGAAACCAGTACAACAAGCAAGGAAGTAATAGTTATGCACATGGTTGTGGCAAGTCAGTACAGTTTTGTGCATGCTGCTACCGGAAGACTGCTAGTTCTCGCAGATCCCAGCTTGACTCTCCTGTCTGATGTCTTAATGGATACTTATAGGTGGTTACCACCTATAATGCCGCCACTCATGGGGGTGACAGGTTATTCCATCATTTATATTTAATAATTTTCATTGCTTTTTGTGTATGAACTTCTGTACAAATTATTGTTGGAAAAATTTAAATAAGCAATCATTATATTGATTTCTATGTGGAAAATAGTTTTGGATCATGAACAGCTTTCAGAAATTAATTAAATTCACAAATTAAAGTTCTACTGCATTACTATTTAAGAGACAAGTATAACTCAACAAAAATCTAACCAGATATCGGTATTTTATTATTGGTTAAATTTTATTTGTTAATGTTGAAATCGTTTTATTTTGAGTCTCTGAGCATTTCCTTGCTTCAAGGATAGGTAGAAATCTGTTGTTTATATTTAAAATCTATAAATGTTTATTTGGTTTGGTAAATATTGATCATTTATATTCAAGTGTTGCAACCTAGGAAAGGGTTATTGAATAAGAATAACCAAAACAAAGGTTGGAAAATGGAATGGTAATCTTTATAACATTAACAACATACAAGATTCGCCAGTGGCATGGTAATCTTTATAACATTAACAACATACAAGATTCGCCAGTGGCATGTAGTAAGTAATCCACTACTAGCTGTGAATCTCAACCCAGACAGTATATTCCACTGTATTTATGAGGATTGGGACATACCCATTATAGTCCATAGGTATGGCATAACAGTATCCATTTACTTGATTCTGGTATAGGTTAATATTGGTAATTTATACTTGACTTTTAAGCATTTATTTGATTTTGGGATAGATAAATATCAATAATTTTTTTCGTATTTATTTGGTTTACAGAGAGGTAAATATTGATTGTTTATATTTGCTTGTATAAGCATTTACTTGGTTTTGGAATAATTATTGATAGATTTGAATTTGAGTTTTTAAATATTTACTTGGTAGGTGGCCTCTTCTGTGGAGAGGTTTTTGCACCTCTGCAGGGAAGCTATCAGTATATTCTAAGCCCCACTCTCAGGGCTGGTATTGTTTTAAGCAAATAGACCCACAAAAAATTAGATTTTTATCATATAGTGTATATATATATATATATATATATATATATATATAAAGCATATCCGAACACAGCCAGAGATCTGTTTACAAGTTTTCTGATTAATATTATTCAGGTATACAAACATTCTGTTAGAAATAAAGCAAAAAACCTTGTAGATGTGTGTTTCAAGTGAAATTGATGTTTGCTTATTATTGAGGAAGGACAAGTTTTTGGAGAACATAGATTATGTTGTGCATCTATCATTTCTTTATCAGTGACATATATGCTATTGAATGTCCTTATGAAATACAGCAAATAGGAAATGGTAAAAAAGCAATATTACCAAGTGAAGGCAATCACTCAAAGATTTGTGATGCCTGCCATACAAAAGAACTGTTTGAATGAAGTCCTGGCTTTTTACAACTTTCAGTTAAAGAAGACAGCTTTATATTTTGACAAAAAGTAATAACCAAGATGAAAGCAGAAGATTTTTTTTTTTTTTTTTTTATTTGTGGTGACATCAGTGGATAATTTCAATATGAATTCATCATTATGAATAATAAGGTTTGATTAATTTAATTTTAGGTTTGATCTTCTCTTTTTTAGTGTAATTAAGATTTCTTTAAAAATCTTTGACAGAACTATTTCCAACAAGATGCTAATTAATACAAATTCTTCAAACCCAACTTTTTACTAAGAAGGCACTATGCTGTACAATTTACCCAGGTTTACCTCTAACGAATAGTGCAGACAATCAATTATGTGATTACCACTGAAAGAATTCTATTACTATGTATAAGAATAATTTGAGGAAAATGTGTTATCTCTATATAATTTTCCAAGAAGCCGTTAGGAATTATGTGCTCGACAGCAACCTCTAACTTGTAATGTTGTCCTTTTTTGCATGAATTCTTGTATATTTTTTTCTCTTTTTACTCAGTTATATAAAAAAAAATATAAAATATCACATTGCTGAAATTGTCTTCTGCTTCCTTATACCTGTTATTTTTATATATAAAATATTGTCGTCATTGCTTTTAGTCTATGTGCAGTGGCTGTAACATTAAGTAACCATGATGTGACTTCAACATATACATACTGCAATACCATTTTCAAGTGTGATCATTTTTAAAGGAATTTCTTTTAAAACTTATTTTTTCAATTTTTAAAACTGTTAGATTATTTTGTATGGAAGTTCAAATAGGAAATACTTTAATGAGGTAAGGAGGCAAAATTTGCACTAAAAGTTTTATTTGTTTTTCTCATGAAGCATTTCAACTAATTTTATGAAACTTGGTACATTTTATCATCATAACCTTGCATAATAATAACCCACCTTTTTCAGATAATTTTGTAAAAGATGTAAGTTGAGGAAAGCAAACGTTAAAGGGTGTATGATATGATAAATGCCCATGTCCATCCACAGATGATTTCAAGCATCATCTCTATGGACAGTTTTTAATGTGAGGAAGAGAATGACAATGAGGGAAACTATTCAAAGAAAGCCTGAATGTAGAAGAATCAACAAAAAGTGCAATAATAAGTTCATCAACACTCTGAAATCCTAAATCTCAATTGATCCAATGAAATCTATAACAAAATTAGCAACTGAACAGCAGATGATAAGACTATCAGAACAGCAGAGAAAGATGACTTACAACTAAAATCTTACACATGAACCCCAAAACATTTGCTGACATGACCCATGAAGGCCAGAACATTGGAAATATGCAAAAAAGGTTCTTAACTTAAAATCAACATGTCCACTGTGAAAATTTTCTCAGACGAAAAGATCTTTACTGTTGATATTGTTCTGAATCGCAGCAATGACAGATACATTGTACACTCAAAAGCTCATATCAAGGGCACTTTCAGAACAAAACATGCAGCTCAAGTCTTTGGGATTGTGGCCTCCAATGGAAAAAAGATGCCTATCAAATTTTACAAACCTGGTGAAAACGTTAATGCTGATGACTATTAAAATGTATTACCATGGATCAAAGCCATCTACCCAGAGGGTAACTATGTATGAACTAAAGATGGTGCTCCTGTCCATACAGTTAAAAATACAGAATTTCTGAAAATCCAAATTTGCTGATTTTTGGCCATCACACTTCTGGCCCTCTTCCGGCTCATATCTCAACTCTCTAGATTATGCAGTTTCAAGCATTTTAGAACATGATACTAATAGGACCTCTCATCCAAACATTAACTCTCTTATAGATACCATCAGTGAAGAATGGGGCAATATGTCCTCTGTATTTTTGGAGAAGAGTTGTAGAAGTTTCAGGGGGGCATGTGGAGGCAGTAACTGAGAAGCAAAGAGGACATATTGAATAAAATATTTCTTTCATTTTGCATTTGTATGATGGAACCATTTGTATTTCTTTAAATAAACTAATTAATCAGCTATAAGGCTTTTTATTTCAATACCAAAATTATGCACGTTTTGCCTCCCCACCCTGTATTTATAATAGCCATTTTATATTAAAATGCAGGTAGCATAGGTGTTATTGGTGCAAAAAGTGGAAACAGTAAATTCCCACATAGTCTATTGCATTTACTTTTATATATAATAATTAGGAAATGCATAAATCCAACTCTTCTCCCCCTCCATCTATGGATTAAATAACAGGGCAAACTGGTGGCTTTTTAGCCTCAGGTACCACTCAGTTATAGAAAAGGAAAAGCTCAAAAAAAAAAAAAAAATACAGACATGCATAAACGAACTTTTTTTTTTATTTCATATCCAGTTTGAATCAAAGAAAAGAAATTGTAGAGAGCCATGATCCGTTGGCTTCTAAAATGATATGGCATTTACAAAAAAAATTGTTACATGCAAAGTTAAGAATTCCACTCTAAATGAATGTAATTTCTATGAAATTTAAAATACAAAAAATAAAAAAAAAACCTAAAAAAATATTAACTGGAAGAACAGATGAAAACTTTTTGTTTGCATCAATTTAACAGAAATTGTATTCATTTCTAAAGGAAATCCAAATATAAACAGATCAGAATAAAAAAGGGGCCGTCTTTTATCAAAAAAGTAATTTATTATATTTTCTTCTTGAGGCTTAACTTTTTTGTTTCTCTATATCTATTTTTATATCCTCTACTTTATAACCAAGTTCATTCAGTACATTATTCTGTTTAAATGATATCAAATGTGACTCAATAATATGTACTTGCCTGAAACATTCAGGGGATTAAGGACTGAGATATCATTGAATACAATTGCTGGAAAATTCAGAATATTACAAAATAAAATGAAACATTATGGTTACAGCTTTTCTTTTCCATGAATGAAAGTGATCTTTGTAAAAAAAAAATGTTTTAAATTAAAGTGTACTGCCTAATAAAAAGAAAAATTAAATATAATGAAATAAAATCCTAACTTGCATGCAGATATATCTCATTATATGGAAAAGTTTTGATCTTAAAATATCCTTGTTGCATACATGCTCTCTGTATGGTTTTCCCTGCACTTTTTGGTAGCACTACATCTCTGGCATTTCAGATCTCTTCATCTGTGAAGAGACAGACTGTCCAGCGCCACATCTCTGGCATTTCAGATCTCTTCATCTGTGAAGAGACAGACTGTCCAGCGCCACATCTCTGGCATTTCAGATCTCTTCATCTGTGAAGAGACAGACTGTCCAGCGTCACATCTCTGGCATTTCAGATCTCTTCATCTGTGAAGAGACAGACTGTCCAGCGCCACATCTCTGGCATTTCAGATCTCTTCATCTGTGAAGAGACAGACTGTCCAGCGCCACATCTCTGGCATTTCAGATCTCTTCATCTGTGAAGAGACAGACTGTCCAGCGCCACATCTCTGGCATTTCAGATCTCTTCATCTGTGAAGAGACAGACTGTCCAGCGCCACATCTCTGGCATTTCAGATCTCTTCATCTGTGAAGAGACAGACTGTCCAGTGCCACATATCTGGTACTTTTTTTTTTTAAGGTGGGAAGCTACTAGCCCACAAGGGGTTACAGACAGTTGGAGCAAGAGCAAAGATGAGTGATAGAAGAAAGGATGAAGAGAAGAGAGTGTTGATTAAAGTTTGAAGACTTTGCCTAAGAGTGGTAGGTGACGGATAGGATGGTAATTAGAAAGGTCAGAAGGGTCTCCAGAGTTCTTAAAGACAGGAACAATGGATGAGGACTTCCAATAATCTGGAAAACAAGATTCATTGAGGCAGTAGTTATATAATTTGGAGAGGGTAGGGATCTCTTCATCATATGTGAGAGATTGTCTATCATTCACTGCCATATAAGAGGTTAGATATAATAGAAGTTCAGCACTCGTTATTTCTAATGAAATTAGTTGGTAGACCAGCTCAAATCTGTTCATTTGTGAGATTGTCTAGCATTCACTGCCATATAAGATGGCAATTCAATGTGGCGTAATGGTCAGCAAGCTTATCTCACTACATCAATTATAACTAAGTAGTGAGTTTGATCCTCACTGGGTATGCCATACATTTGGCCTTGTGACACATGTAAGCTACACTTAATAAATCATTCTAAAACATTAGATATTACTGTTCAGCAATCTTTTCATAGTTTCTATAATGCAATAATATTGCAGAAAGAAATGTAAAATATTCATGACATGAAAAAGATTCCTTGATCCTTTTTATGACTTAACCATTTGCAGGTTATTTAAAACTAAAACAATTTTTGGACTGTAAGAATTTTTTTTTTTTTTTTTTTTTTTTACAGTGAATATTGCATGGACAATTTTTTGCAGATTACAATGACTTTTCTATATACACATTCTACTGTTTAACCTATTGCTGAGAGAGAAGAGATGGACTCCTACCTTTATCAAGCATATTTTTTAACTTAATTCTCCAATTTCTCATTTGGAGATGCTATCTATTAGAACACTTGCACATCCAGATTCCTTAAATAAAACAAATTTTTCAAAGATAGTTTTCAAGGTTTAGAAAGAATGACTTTATACTAAGAGGTGTGCCATGAAACAAAATATCTAGTTGAGTTGAATGATGACTTGTTTTCAACCTGTACTTGATGCTAAAGAATTTGCTTACAAACTGGATAAAATATTACTTGAGAAAAAGCAAGCAGACAAAAATAAAATAAGCAACCACTATAAACAAAAACCATACAGTGACTTTATTCTGACCCCTGTATTTACTTTCATTTATGTCTCCTTCTGTAATTTTTAACTGGGTAATGAGAGGAGTGCATTCAGGAGGCATATTTAAGTATGATCATGCAGCTGAAACTGATAAATATCTGGTACCTTGTTATGATTATTATTATTACTGATACTATAAAATAATTATGTCCTATTCCCACTGATAGGTATAATCAAGCTAATAGACCAGATATAATGATTAAAGATTACAAAAACATGCTTTCTAATACCATATTGTAGTAACATCAGAGAAAATAATAAAGAATATGTTCAACTCAGTAAAATATAAGGATCTTGAAATTAAAACTGGAAAATGTGATGCCTTAAAACTATTGTTATACCTATAATAATATGAGCCTGTATTTGATAAAAAAATAAAAAGTACGGACAAGGACAATAACAACATTCCTGACAGCAGCTGTAAACAAGCAATTAAAAAATTGCATTATGTGGAACTGGTCATCTGCTCAGTGTAGTATCTATATCCATATCTGTAATTCTCAAAATGCGTATGTGTGTGTGTATCTATGTGTGTGATCAGATGTTGTTTATGCATTTCCTCACTTTTCATCCAATTTTGATTAAATTTTTTTCTTGTTCGATAGATAATCCTTCACTGACGGTTTTGAGTTTAAACTGTTGGCAACAATGGCTCTCCACTACTTCCTGCCAATGCAGCAATGTTTTACTATTTACTACCTGTTCTTGGGTATATATCTTTCATAAAAACTTTAATAAAAATAGTTTAAATTATTACAATAATATTATTTATTATTATACAGTTCCCTTTTCATGACTACCCACCATTCAAATTGTTAACCCCTCCCTTTGGGGATGTGCCTCAGTTGCACCCAAATGTTGTTACTAATATTGTTATTTTGGTTTGGTGACATTAAACTTAAACTACTCCAATTGAACAGCAAAAATTCCCAGTAATGAAAGACCTGATCAAAGATGTGTTATAATGCTAGTTATCTATGTAAATAAAATATAAGCATTGTACATGTTAAGTATCAGATAGAATTTGCATAAACAGAATGCATATGTTTACTATGCTGACTTAACCCAGGTCTTGAGTAATGACACAGTAATAGATTGTACTGAATAGAAAGCTGAAGACCATTATGTAACCAAAGAAAATATATTCATGGAAACTATAGGTTACAGTAGTGACTGTGAGGGATAAAAATTAACCTGTAGGAGAACTGCTTCACATAAAGCAATTTTTCTTGGAGTCACCTGCTTTGAAATACATCTTATATGCTATCAAATATGGTGCCTTTGATATGTTTAAACATATTTCTTCTATTACTCATATTCAAATATACAAGCTCAAGAATTCTAGAATGTGTGTCCTTTTTACATGTGTGTGTGTGTGTGTGTGTGTGTGAGTTCATGTTCTACATCTCTGAATTGTTCTGCATATCTCCTACCAAATGCAAATGCCTGATTAAATCGATACAAAAATGAAAAACTAAAGATGTTATAAATTATAAAATTCTGGAGAAGTCAAGATAAAGATTCTTTAAATTTTATGGAACTTTGAAATGTGACGGGGAGGTGGTGATTGATAGAGTCCAAGTTGAAAATGCAAAGCAGCTGTCTTTAACAGAATTCCAACAATGATGACAAGAAACATGAGAAGATCTATTTCATTACTTGTCACCAATCTGACGTTATCTTTGCCTTATGAAAATATCACTTGTGTGCGTTGCAATTACAGATTGTTTCGCTTCTTACTTTGGATATTTTCTTTTTATAAATGGATCCTGTTTCTAATTGTAAATCATTTTCCATGATTTTATATCTTTTCAACTCTTTATTTCTGGCTATTTTTCATCGCATATTCAGTTGTGGCATTTTAAAAATGATTGATCTGACAAAACTGATGAAACTCTCTTCAAAGTGGTCCATTAATTGTGATTACATTTAAAATATTTCACACACACACACACACGCACGCACATATATGTGTGTGTGTGTGAATTCCTTTTTCATTTCTCTCTTTCTATTTCCTCTTCAGTTTAGTTCACTTTTCTGTTCTTTCTCTCTTTCTATTTCCTCTTCAGTTTAGTTCACTTTTCTGTTCTTTCTCTCTTTCTATTTCCTCTTCAGTTTAGTTCACTTTTCTGTTCTTTCTCTCTTTCTATTTCCTCTTCAGTTTAGTTCACTTTTCTGTTCTTTCTCTCTTTCTATTTCCTCTTCAGTTTAGTTCACTTTTCTGTTCTTTCTCTCTTTCTATTTCCTCTTCAGTTTAGTTCACTTTTCTGTTCTTTCTCTCTTTCTATTTCCTCTTCAGTTTAGTTCACTTTTCTGTTCTTTCTATTTCCTCTTCAGTTTAGTTCACTTTTCTGTTCTTTCTCTCTTTCTATTTCCTCTTCAGTTTAGTTCATTTTTCTGTTCTTTCTTTACCTCTGTCTTTTCTATTTTTATATTGTTGCTTTTCTTTATATTTCTCCATTTTTTCTTATTTTTCTTTCATCTTTTGTTTTTTCTTCATTTTCTCCACTTCTCTTATAATCATGCTATATTTCAACTTCAGTTCCTTTCAAAGTTTGGTTCTTTGTCAATCTTACTTTTATATTAGTTTGTCTTTTTTTTATTAATTCGCTTGACTCGATTTATTTTTTTTTCCATATTTATTCCTATCTTCTGTTTTCTTTCATTCTCCATAATTATTTCTTTTTGGCTTCATCATTGTCCTGCTTTTCTTTTCTGTCTCATTTTTTGTTTCTTCATTTACTTTTCTTTCCCCCACTACCACTTTCTTTCCTCTTGATTTGCATTTCAATCATTTCTTTGTATTCTCCAAGTGAACTAACTGAAATGCCAGCTTTTAGGCTAAATTAGCTTTCCAATTGCCACCAAAACCACAATAAATTTTCTCACTTTACTTTTTGACAGTAAAGGGAGGTAATCATTTTCACAGTCTGCTGAAATGTCATTTCTCAAATTCAAACTAATTTTTAAAGATGGCCAAAACTGCTTCCTTTTCTTGATTAAAAAGTGTCTATTATAGTAATTTTCCCTTTCATATTATGGATATTTTTATAAGAATCGTTTGTATTTGCCTTTTTTCTATAATGTGTATATGCGTAATTATATATATATATATATATTTACACACACACATACTGACAGAAAATAAAATTGCAACACCCTGAAGGACAATACCAATTTTGTCTTGGCTACACTATATTTGAGCTCAGAAGTATTAGAAACTGACAAAATTTTCAAGGTTTTCATTGCATCTTATGCTGTAGTAACATTCATATGAGTGCACCATCTGTATCTGACCTTCAGGCAGTGATTTATGCTTTAGTGTAGTGAAATAGTCAAGTGCAAGTATGGTTTATGTCATGAAGATGCACATATGCATCTTTTCAATTAATCATTCTAAAGTGGTTGGATTGTGGATCTTTGATGGGTTGCATAGTTTTTTCAAAGAATTGCTGTGCATGTTGCAACTAATGAATTAGTGGTGCCTCAAAGAATATTCCTAAATTCATGTTAATTAATGGTTTAGTTGAAAATTCTTTTTGTAGAGAATTGTATTTCTCCTCTGACTTTCTCATTTTGACCTTTGAGCTCAGATACAGGAAAACAAAGGAAGTCATTTTTGATTGGCTAAAACTAGCATGGGAATGTTGGATGCAGAAAGGGATTTCAGTGAGTTATGTCTTATGGGTCATACAATGTAGACAGTTTTTTTTGTGTCTGGGAACTTGCTCTCCAGTGGAGATGATAGAGTGACCCCACTGGCTAGTTAGATCTCTGGACCCAAAATCTTTTCACCACCTGACAGAGAAGACAAGCATGGGAAAATATAACATTATTATGAAATCAACCCCATCAACCAAGATCTCTCCAAAATGAAGGGGAGTATGCAACATATGACCTAGGACCTCCCAGCATATGATGGGGATGAAGAACAAGGGCTGTAACACAATGTGGAAAAATTTGGAGAGTATTTTGACTAAAGACTCAAAAAATGGGAATATGAAAAAAAAAAAAAAAATGATAAAAAGTATAGTCTGGACATACTGGACAGTCTGTAAGTACAATGATATTACTTTGTTCTACTGCCACACACACACACACACACACACAAACATCTTCAAACCAAAATAGGAAGTAATGATGAGAAAAAAAAGGAAAAACAGTATATGAGCAGGGTTTGATGGACAGAAAAAAAGAGAGAATGAATAGAGTAGAAAAAAAGAGAAGGTTTGGACAATGAACACTCACACTCACACACTGATGTGACAATGTCAATTTTGATGAAACATTTTAGTAAGAGACTGATTTTGTTTTGTCTTTTTACAAAAGTTAGAACCATGTGCAAAATGCTATTGTTGATTTTGATTGGCACGCGTTAATGTTTTTGTGTGTATTCAAATGTTGTATGTCTTTTTTTTGTTTGGAAAAAAATCTGGCTGAGAAAGTTTTGCTTTTAAAACAAAATTTTCTGGAGAAGGAAATTTGACCAGTAAATTAATTTTCCTAATGTTGACCTTTGAGGAAGTTCGATGATGTGCCTGAATTTGCATACATAACGCAATGAAAAATGGTTTTGAACATGAAAGACTGACAATATTTTGAGATGGCACATTCCCACTGTAATTTCTGTGGACTGTTAATGAATTGAAAATTTTTGTAACTATGGTTTTTTTGTGCATTCAAATGTTTTAAGTTTAGAATTATTTTGCTAATTGTAATTAAATGAAATGTAATTGTTTTTTTTTTTTCATTTTTGTAATGGAGTGTGGAATTTTATTTTAAGAGCTGCATTGTGTCCTTTTGCCTTCATTCATTGAAGAATTAAGTTGTTAACTGGTGAATTTTATGAGTTAATTTTTGTGGAAAAATTAATTCATTGTGGGAATTAGTACATTTGGCCTGCATAGTTTTGGAGTTCCAAATGTATTTTGGTTTGTGTCCTGGTGGATATTGTCACACCTGGCTGTGTAGATAAGGTAACAATGTTGGGTAGAGAGGGAGCTTTGTGTTATGAAGTATTCAGTATCGAGTGAATATAATCACAAGATACCCCCGGGTTAAGGAAGGACCCTTATAACCAGTTATGGAATTGGTCATGTGGCTTTTGGGATGCCAAGTTGCAATAACGACTAAGGAATGAAAGCCTTTGTAACTATGGTGGCACCAGAAATGGATTAGTTAGATGTTGAGCAGGTGTGATTGTTTTCCCTGTGGGGGAAGCCAGGAGCAGAAGGAACTGGAGACTGTGGGTCATGTGACTGAGGTTCAAAGAAGAACAAACGTACAAAGCATGCCTTGCGGGCACTAAAGAGTAGGGATATTTTAGAGTAATATATTTGAAATAAAATTCATAAATTAATTTTTTTTAATGATTAGGTAAAGAATGTTAAATAATAGTTTAACAGACTATTATTTTTTTGGGAGAATTGTATTTATCCTCCGACTTCCTCATTTTGACCTTTGAGATCAGATTCAGGAAAACAAAGGAAGTCATTTTTGATTGGCTAAAAGTTGCATGGTAATGTTGAATGTAAAAAGGAATTTCAGTGAGTTAAGTCTTACATGTCATACAATGTAGATGCAGTTTTTTGTGTATGGGAACAAACTCTCTAGAGAGGTTGATAGAGCAACCTCACTGGTTAGTTAGAAATGTACATGTTGATGTGTTAAATAATATAGATAAGTTTTCAGATTTCCTATGTTGTTTGTTGTTTATACTAATTCTTTTTTAGGAATTGTATATGTGCATGTCAGAGCAGTCATGTGACCGAGGCTCGTAGAAAGCACGCCTTGCAGACAGTAAATATTATTTTTTTAGTTGACATGTTGACATGTTAAATAAAATAGAAAAGTTTTCCTTTGTTGATGTTTTTTCATCTCCTGGGCTCAAAAACATTTCCCCACCCAACCTGTCAACCAAGACCTCCCCAGAGTGAGAGGGAGTATGCAACATATAGACCAGATTCTGAACAGTCATGTAGTACACTCGCCAAAATTGACATGAAGACAACAATGGCAGACTACACAACATCATAACAGATCAGATCAAGTGGGGTTCCAGATATATGAATTTTAAACCATTGTGAATTATTATTTTTGATTTTGGGGGGGGAGGGGATGTGCAAATAGGATTATAGGCATGTTCCATTATCAAGAATTCTAATTTACCCACAGCAGCACCATACATATGTCCAATGATCTGCTGGAAGGTCACTTGGTGATCATATGTTGTTTATGTTGTGTCTTTGAGTGTTGTTCATAGTCTTGTCAGATCAAGACTTTCATATGGATCAAATAGATGGCACCAAACTTGTTCTGAATTATCTAAATGGTTAGCTGTACACAAATACTTTCTCAGATCAATGGTTAAAATAGCACCGAGCAGATGACAGATATAAGTCTCACTGAAGACCATCCTTCTTCAAACCTTGTGGACTGGCACTACAGAATCACAAACAAAGAATTTCACCGGATAATAGAAACAACATCATTTGAGGACTTTCACTGTGGCAACAAATAAAATGGATAGCACATGTCAAAGAAAAAATAATGGTTAACAGCTACTGGACTTGAGAAATTATTTTCTAGAAAAATTATCTTAATAAAAAGATTTAATGAATTTCAACTGACAACAGCACTAGTTACTCAGTCAATAAATACCAAATGGTTCCTTAGAAGGGAATGGCTAATATAAACATTCTTGCAAGTAATAATTTTTTGGTTGTGCAACAGACCTGGGGACCAAAATCTTACAGTCAGTATTCCCTTACAATGTACAGGCACAGTGTCTGGCATCATCAAGTAGGGTAGCATAAGTTACAACTCTTACTCACCTTTGTAGAGAGAACACTGAATAGCATCATTCACATTGAGAGCATTTTTCACCCAATATAATAGGAAGGTTATGTACTGTTCCAGCAGAATAATGTCTACTTAAATGATGCTGGAGCTATTCAGCTGGTGCAAGGATCTTGTTCCACCCACCCAATCTATGATATGGGACCTCTCCACTCTACTAGATCTCAAGTCAGTTAGTATTCCTATAAAATACAAATTTTATTGTAATTTAATAGTGTATAATAACAGATTATATGCAATATAGATGAACAATTCAAAGAGATTACATTGTATTTATTTTCATTTTTTTAAAATTAGAGACATGTCATAATAAATCATTCCATCTTCAAAAAAACATTATGTTTGGTGGCAAATTTTAACATCAACTCGAAATTTTTCTTGCTAAAAAGTTTGATTTTAATTCACAAAACATTATGGATGAAAAATAGTGAATTTTATATTATATATATATATATATATATATATATATAGAGAGAGAGAGAGAGAGAGATAGATAGCATAAGCAAAACAAATCCATGCTTTTGGACGAAAAAAAAAGCCTTAATGACATCAAAATCCCATAAAATTTTCATCACTTGGTAGTTAGTTGTGCCTAATTTAATTTGTAAGGTATATACATTTTGGTAGAAAAATCAACTGTTGATAAGATAGTGAGAATTACAAAGTACTGCCTAGGCCACTTAATCAGGTTCTTCTCCCCACTGCCGACCAGCGTGGGGAGGATATGTATAGTACACTCCAGCCCTGCAAATGTTATATACAGTCATTTTTTCATTATTGTAGAATGATTGTTTTATCAATAATTGGTATTGTTGTTGCTCTGCTCTTAGTTCAAATTTACACACATAAATGACAAATGTAAAGAAATGAATAAATTTCAACAAGGTGATATTTTATTTTGTTTATATATAATTGAGTAACAAAAGGGGAAAATAAAACGCACAAGTATGCATTCAAAAAAAAGAAGACAATGAAAGCTAGGAATTGTGCAGGTGATATATATATATATATATATATATATATATATATAATTGTGTGTGCATGTGTATGTAAAATAGCTCAGTCATTAAGGAGAAATATATCTTCATGCATGGGAAAGGACCCAGTGAGTGTCATTGCCACCTAACAACATCTAGGCTAAACTGGCAAAGACATGTGGTATGTGTGTGTGTGTATGTATATATATATATATATATATATAAAATATAATTTTGATCCACGTTATGTGCACTGTATTTTCATTTTTATATTATTTGGTGTATGTATATATATATATATATATATATCTCCTTGTATTTAGTTGGTGTTTTTGTAGATAAAAAGTTGGCTGATATTCGTTTTGTAGAAAATTATATTTATAAAATTTGAGTTGTGTTAAAATTATCTATTTATTCATTCAAAATAGTAATCCTTATATAACACTTCAGATTATTTATCTTGGGACTTTCCAGGGATGTATATCAAGAGCAAAATTGTTAGAAAAACAAAGATGATCCCATTGAACAATATACAATAGATATAAAGCTCCCTGTCTCAGAACTTTAGACAAAAAGTTTGAACCGTGTTGTTTGTAAATTAAAGGATGACAAACAAAGAATACTCAGATTATTGTGCCAGGAGTAGAGAATGATGTCCAATGAGTACTCATTGTGGGTGGATTGTTGTGACTAGAGTATAGGACAATATTCAAAGAATACTTGATGCAGGCTGATTGTATTTACTTCTCATCCTATGCTGCCATGATGTGACACAAGGACAGTTTAATGTGGAGTGCCCAAGTACATGCACCAAGGCCTGGTCCAAAAATAGCCCAGTCCCAGCAACTGTTGGTTACACTAGCATTGGTTCATCTCAATAATATCTCCAGATATGCTCTGCCTGAAAAAAAAGACACAACTGAGAGATAAGATGTAGTTTTTCTGTCCAAAGATAGATACTTCTTGGTGCAGGCTGAAATGCCAAAAAAACAACAAAATGGTCAATTCTAATCATCTGAATAATATGTGGAATAATTAGATATTCTTTATTCCAGAATTTCAGACAGAATTCACGAAAATTAGTCGATTCCTTTTCTTCATTTTTGTCTGTAATCCCAACTCAAAGCTGTCTAATTGTATTATTGTACCTTGACTTTGTATGTAATAGTCAACATTTTTTTAAATTTTCTTTTCTTGCATTATTTTCTCTGTCAATGCTGTCAAAGAACTGTCGATAGAAAAGAAAAAAAGAAAATTATCCAGCACCAATACATTCATCAGACTGAATAAGGTTTTATTTGTCCTTGGGGGACTGAACAGAACCAGTCGCTAAGTTATTAGACCAAGACAACATTTAGTAAATCGGTTAGAGAAGCCAAGAAGGCAGCCTGTATGGAAAGAGTTGTCAGAGAATGAAAGGAACTTCCTGCTTCATTGCATTTAACATTAAAGATTGGGAGTTTTTGCAACTTTGTTCTCAAAGTTGCATTGTAGAGCCAAATGTCCTAAGTAAGAGCAAGATATAAAATAAAGAAATAAGTAATCCTTTTCCTTAGCCAAAAAAGAAACATTAATTCCATCTGGAATTGGTAGTACAGGTCTCTTTAAGTATTTGACAAGAAAAAAAAGCAAACCATTCTAAGGGGATTCATGCACACTGAGACATGTACTTTATTTTTGTGTTAAAATGCAAAAAGGTGTGATCTGTATATTGGGAATGTTAACATCAAACAGGTACAGAAATTTAACTATTTGGGTAGCGTAGTGGCAGACAATGGAAAGTGCAACACAAAAATTAGGAGGTGCGTAAGAATTGCAAAAAATGCTTTTCAAAAACAAAGAAAAGCATTTCAAACAGTTATTTAATATATAATCTCCACTGTGGCAGTAAATGCTAAGTAATTTCGTTGCAAGTAAAACTAGAGAAATATGGTTTTACTGATGAATGTTCAGAATATGATGGACAGAACATGTGAAGAAAAATAAAATAAAAATACAAGGAAACTTCGTACACTTACTATCAGAAAGTGAGAGTTGAAATTTCTTGGACACATGAGGAGGACCTGGAGAATTAAACACTCACAGGAGATATTGAAAGAGAAGCAGATGGAAATAGAGAGTTTAAATGAATGGATGATGGAACAAAGAAGAGGATTGTAAAGGATTAAAAGTTACACAAAGCAACATAAGACAGGAAAATTTGGAGTGCCATCAACAACTATGTCCTTAAAGGACAGGGACCATTGAAAGTGGAATGGAGAGAAAATGAAAAAGAATTGTAAATACTGAAAGGACATGGTGTATAAAACAAAAAATAGTTTAATCACCAGATCTTTACAAGACTCAATCATTTGTTCAAAATTTTGCTAATTTGTCCACTTGGTTAATGGATTTTTACAGTGATTTCTTAGCTATAATCCTGGTAATATTCTTCTTCACTGTAAATTTTTACCAAGAAAAATAAAATTAAACAAAATACACACAAGATCAAAAAATTAAATCAAATAAAAATATGTCAAAATTACTGACATATTGCTTTTCTGATGTTACAGGACAGAAAATGCAATAAGTCCCAGCAGTACCTACAACAAATGTGGATGCTCTCATGACAGTAGCCAAAATTTTCATTGGTGGAAAAACCACAAATGAAAATCCAACTTAAGACAGCAGTTTTAAAATAAAAATCCATACAAAAAAATACATTTTAA
Source organism: Acanthosepion lycidas (assembly GCA_963932145.1). Taxonomy (NCBI): domain Eukaryota; kingdom Metazoa; phylum Mollusca; class Cephalopoda; order Sepiida; family Sepiidae; genus Acanthosepion; species Acanthosepion lycidas. The sequence goes on along the minus strand of OZ010576.1, from coordinate 104,350,768 downwards.
GTAACTCTGCTGCTAAAGACACCATTATATCAATCCTTTTTTATTACATATGCATAAAAAGGATTACTTAATTTTTTTTCCCCCTGTTGAGCCACTCTTAATGACAAACATGCATACATACATGTAACACAAAAACTTTCCACATCTCCCAAACCTCTTATTCATTCACACATTAAATTTTAACAACGTTATAAAATTTTTTTTTTTTCCTCTAAATACTTTCATGGTATTTGATCTGATAAACTTTCCTCTATGGTACCTAGACTTTATGAATTAAAGTGCAGTACTAGATTGGTGGCAAGCCTCATCATTTTACAGTTGAAATGACAACAACATTTTCCTATCTGTTAATATACTGCTCAGTAGGCAAAAGACATCTTTAACTATACCTATGTGTTTTTAGATTAGTGTTGCATTTACCATTGTTTGTCACAACACTACCCAGGTAGTTAAATTCTGTAGCTGCTTTGTTTCAGTGCCTCTCTTTACTACCTTATCAAATATATCTTTCAATTTGTTTTCCGAGTTTGACATCAGTACAGTGCAATCCACATATTTTATGATATTAAATTTATGCCCACTGATAATAAATGCTGAAAGGTCTTCTATTCATCTTATGGTATATGTTAAATAAACTAAATTCATTCTCTATCCGAATGCAAGCAGGTGATTTCCAGTAGAGGTGACAGACCACAATACAAAAAAAAAAAAAAATTAATTCTCTTGAGACAATTCCATTTAATAAATAGACAATTCAGAATGAGATAATCTATTATTTAAATACACACTGAAACATTTCAAATTGTAAAGTTAAAGCAATTTAATCTATTCATTTTATGCAAATATTAGGTTGGTGCAAAAATAATGATGTAATAATGTCGTTTTTTTTACGTTAAAAAATATGTCAAAAAACGACATTATTACGTCATTATTTTTGCACCAACCTAATATTTCATAAGATTGGGGTTCATTTAATCTTCTGTACTTGTTTGATTTAGACATCATAACTTGCATCTTGAGCTGTTTCTTTTGCTAATCACTATCCAGTCTATCATCTTACAATGGTTAGTACTTTCTTCCTATCTTTCTTTTACTTACTTCTCTGGGATCTCTTGCATTTTTTCTTTTTGTATGCCATCAACAACATATCCTTTGCATATCTTACATTGTTAAAATTTTGCCCACTATTAATAAATTCTGGTAGGATTTCTAGTTCTCTTTGGACTGTTTTTTGTCAAATTTGAATAAATCCGATAAGATATTATTGGATTATTCTAATATCTTTACCAAATAAGTAAAGTTTTCCTAACAGTTCAAATACTTCTTCGTGTCGTACCTTATATAACATTGCATAATCTATGAACCCTAGAACAATAAATGAAAATAATCTATACTTTTTAGAAACAAAAATCTAGTTAAAAATAAACTTAAATATCTTTCTTTTGGATTGTAATAATAATTTTACAGAATTTCGAACTTCCATAAAATTTCAGCTTTGTAAGTAGCTTAGCTGTTTTGTAATAGGAGAAAATAAAATATACAAAAACAGTTTTGATAAGACTGATAACAATTCAAATGTAAGTAACATCTGCACATACATCCACATATTGCTTATAAAAGATGATTTATAATTGGCTCAAGTGCCAAATTTTATACAAGTAACTAAAAGGTCTAGTGTCTTTGGTCTGTATAGAGAAAAAACTGAGTAAACACATGCTTTGCATAGAACAATTGAATATCATCTAAAACTGAGTAAACATTTGCTTTAAGAAAATACTTCTGAAAATATTTTCTACTAATTTCCAAAAATATTTTCTTGTTGAATAAACGTCTGTTTAAAATATAATGGCAGTTTGAAGTTGTCTTACATTGAACATTAGATCGCTACTACAATAATAACCAAAACCTGAGTCAAAAGCTTACACAATTTCTTTTACACATATATTCATTTTCTTTTGTGTTTCATATTCCTAAACAAAATTGTGCACACTCAGATATAGGTTCTCTTTCTTTCCTTCCTCATATAAATTTTAGTCAGGTTTGTTGCATTCACTAACAGGAAAAGTATGAATCCATCTAGTCCCCCAGATATGGGTTAAATATGACTTTTATGAGTAAAAAAAAATTGTTAAAAAATATTTTTACAATCCAATGTATATTGTGACTTTGAATAACTCACAAAGAGGTGATAAGCCATAAAAACAAAAAAAAAAAACAAAAACAAATCAAAGTCCACATAAAATATGCATAAATAAATATAAACACACACTATCTTCATCCCTAAATTATCATACTGGTTTGCACTGACATATTTACACACACTCCCTTTGTTAACAATACATGCATAAATGCTCTTTTACTCATGTGTATATTTTCCCCTGAAACACACCAACATATACACACTTACTTATTTTTTCTGTTTCACTAACATACACAGGTTCACATACTTTCTCACACTCAAGCTGTCTTTCTCTCACTTTATATTTAACACACACAATACTTTTTTCCTTTCACACATTCTCTCAATCATGTTTTCTCTGGCTTATAACATTATCCTAACACAAGAAGCACATATCTATTTAATTCAAAAAAGTAGTTTTCCTTAAACACCTACAATTTCCTCTCTCTTTGACATAGATATATTTTCACTCAGTCACTTCTTGGTTTTTGGTCAATGAAAAAATTCCTCTAAAGAGAATTATGTGAAGAACAAACTGATGCTTGCTCTCAAGTTTAGCAGACTTGTCATCATGTGCAAGGTCAATATTCACTGTGTGATCCATCATGCCAGTATTGTGTTGCTTAAATATAAATTATGGTGGGTCCATCACTCTTCCCAAAGTCAACAGTAGGGCTTGCTTGATAACTCCATTGGAAAAACTATTTGGGTATGAGGAATCTATGTCACTCTTTGATTGGTAAGGCAAAGTGATAGATTGTTAAATGTTAGATGATTTGGCCTATAGTAATTCATTATAGTGAAATGGACTTGGATTGTCCCCTGATGTTCCATTAGGTTTTTACACACCAAAGTCACTCTTGGTATCTATCTTATTTTTTTAGGCTTTCCCATTTTGAATATGAGTGGTAATGACAATATTAGCTGCTTCCTTATAAGGAAACATTCAACATTCATTACTTGCTGTAACTTAAAAGTTATAAAACTTTTCACTTAAAACTATTTTTCAGGAAAATAGATTTTTCACATTCAGTAACTGTGATTACTTTTTCTAATATTGATGAGGGAGCTTCCTTCCTAACCTTTTGTTTGAAGTTGTGTGGAAGGTCAACATTACTCTCTTCATCTTACATGTGCTATCTATTTTAGTTGTTACTGCTGTTGAAAATCATCAAGTGATATGGTTTGTGTTATCTGGTACAGTTCTTTCTTCATCATTATGTGGTATAAATGTGTGAGGTTAGAAGAATTGTCTTTGCTGATACCTACAAAATTCACTCACTCAAAACCATTTTAAAAAGAAAGCAGTTGCATACAGTAGACAGTTCTGAACAGGTTTGGCACCATACATGGCTTCGATATGAATGTGTGTATATATATATATATATATATATATATCCTTTTATCTCCTTCCTAAAATACACAAAAGCAACAACCCAGGAAGGCCGGTTATCTCATCGTTCAACTGCCACACGACAAAAATTTCCAAATACATAGATCATTACATACAACCGCTAGCTAAGGAAGTAAAATCATACATCAGAGACACAACAGATCTACTGAACAAAATTAATCACATACAAACAGTACCAGAGAAAGCTACTCTAGTGACTATGGACGTTAGGTCACTCTATTCAAACATTAAAAACATCGAAGGGCTAACCGCCCTTCAGGAAGCACTTACTAAAAGAAGAAAACAAGATCCCCCCACAGAAGTCATCATAAAACTCATGGAGCATGTCCTTACATTGAATACTTTCAACTTCAATGGAGCACACTACCTTCAAATAAGAAGTTGTGCCATGGGCACCATAGCAGCTCCATCATATGCTACAATATTCACGGGAAAATTTGAGGAGACCCATATCTATCCAATCATTGGTAGCGACTGCGTATTCTATGCAAGATATATCGATGATATATTCTTTGTATACACGGGTAGTGATGACAAACTTACCCAATTCCTTACGACCCTAAACACAGTGCACGACTCAATTAAGTTTGACTATGAAAAATCCACACCATCAGTAACATTTTTAGACACCCGCATTTACATAGATGAAAACAGGAAACTACAAACGACACTACACACTAAAATCACCGACACCCACAACTATCTACACTTTAAGTCTTCCCACCCTAAACACCTCAAAGAGAACCTTCCCTATTCACAAGCACTTAGACTCAGAAGGATATGTTCCAAAAATGAAGAATTAAATAAACACATTGAAAATCTGGAGCATCAATTCACAACATGTGGCTATAAACAACACCTAATCAGGGAACAAATAAATAAAGCAATTTGCACACCTAGAGAAGACGCCCTAATGTACAAGATTAAAAATAAATCTAGCCGCATCCCTCTAGTAACCACTTTCAACCCCACTCTGTCTCCACTATCTCAAATAATCAAACGTCGCTGGGAAATACTACATCTCAAACCAGACCTAAAAAACTGTTTAAGGAACCTGGCCTTCTTGCATATCGTAGACCTAAGAACCTAAAAGAAATCATAGGTAGTAACCACATTTCAGGGGACAAGGTAATCCGCAATAAACTAAGAACAAAAACAATAGGATTTTCCCAACCATGCAACAACAAAAGAAGTTTATGTTGCAACCATATTGAAAACATGAATTCATTCACTAGCTCAGTCACTAAATTTACCACGATTCTAACTGTAGAAGTCATAACATAATTTACCTCCTAGAATGCACACTATGCCAGAAACAATATGTAGGAAAATCTGAATGGCCCTTTCACTACAGAATTAACAATTATCTTAAACGAATTAAGTCGACTCCCCATGAAAAATTATTACCTGTAGAACAACATTTCCGCCTGGAAAAACACGATTTCAAAACCCATGCCAAATTCACTATAATTGAGAGAATAGAAAAGTTCAGAGCAGATAACATTAGAAAGATTTTAGAGTCACATGAAAATAAGTGGATACAACGTCTAAAAACAAAATATCCAGCCAGGCTAAATCACAAATTTAACAATATATAGATATAACTCAACAAATAAAAAAACCTACCCACATTTCTCACCCCCACAAGACAGACGGGCTTACGGAGGTGTGGAGGCCTCACACTTATACACTCACCCACACGAATATACACACATCATACGCACTCACTCCCTAATGAGCCAAATGATAACACACACCCACAGCAATACACACGCTTACACATATCATACTCACTCACTCCCTAAGAACCAAATAACACACACACAAACACTAAACAGAGACACATCCCCTCACCAAGTCCAATAAAACTGTCAAACTGACCAGAGAATTCATAGCAGTATATATCTATCCAGCTCTGATCTCAAATAACAATTAAAAGAGACTGTTTGACCAACACAAGGAATGTTAAGAGATTCATGTTAAAAAGATAAAAAAATAAAAAAACAAATGAAAACTACAGACAAAAGTTCATTTTCTCCATCAAGACATTCATTTCTGTAGTTTAGTGCTAGCAGCAAGCAGAAATATTTCTCCTCCCGATGATGGCCATATATATATATATATATATATATATATATATATATATATATATATATATAATAAATTAATTGATTTAAAATGTTTTTTTCGCTACACAGTTCTAACCATGTTTCAAAAATGGAAGCTGAAAGCTTCAAATTTAATTTTGTAATTAAATTAAAGACATTAGTTCCATTTCATTCTCAAGCGGATTTTGGAGTCACTTTTAAAATTACTGGGTTTTAAAGACACAGAAAAAATCATAATTTCCGTTTCCAAGGATACAGAGAAATCCAATTCAACCAGACAAGGGGTGTTTGCGTGTTCATTATCGCTGTATTTTGATGTATCAGTTATTAGTTACGTTTTGGTAGGGGTAGGGATGTATTTTTCAATGAAATCTGAAATACGTTAAATGCATGTCGTCTGTATTTTTTTTAAATTTTATTGTTAACGGCAAAAATTCTTACAGCATTTTTTTCTATTTGTATATTTAAAGATTTTCGGGGGGTTAGAATACGTTTTATTTAAGTACGATTTGAAAAAATACTTTCACTTGTAATTTTTAATATATATACTATATTTCTTTTAAGAACAAGTACATGTATTAGAATCACTTACAGTATGTAGAATTATTTTCGCATCAAGTATGTTACATGTGTATTACTAAGTCACAATTTTTTAAAAATTTATATTTAAATATTATTTAAGTAAAATTTATGACAATGACGGCAATAAAAGCTAATTAATTTCACTGATTTAGTAAACTTTTATTTTTTATATAAACCTAGTAATATATTGTTTCTCATGTAAGTACAAAGGACATAGGTCATTCAATGGCTTACATCTTCTAGCTATTCATATTAATTTCATTTTACTGTAGGTGTTTTATTGGATTCTTTTAAGTGCTTGTAGTACTTTGAGGGAGGTGTTTAGAATACGTTTTATTTAACTACAATTTTAAAAGATGTTTAGGTTAGAATTCGTTTTATTTAACTACAATTTTTAAATACAACTTTAAAATATTTTCACTGTTAGTTTTAATAGACTATATTTCTTTTTAAAAAAAGTAAATGTATTAGAATTACTTACAGTAAGTAAAATTATTTTTCCATATCAAGTATAAGTGTGTATATTACGATTTTTAATATTTTATATTTAAATATTATTTAAGTAAAATTTATGACAATTACGGCAAAAATAGCTAATTCATTTCTCCGATTTAGTAAACTTTGTTTTTTATAAACTTAGTAATATATAGTTTCTCATGTATGTACAAAGGACATGGGTCATTTAATGGCCTACATCTTCTAGCCTTTCATCATAATTTCATTTTTTTGTAGGTGTTCATTTGGATTCATTTAAGTGCCGGTAGTACTTTGAGAGAGGTGTTTAGGTTAGAATAAGTTTAATTTAACTGCAATTTTAAAAGATGTTTAGGTTAGAATTCGTTTTAACTTCAGTTTTAAATACAACTTTAGAATATTTTCACTATTATTTTAATAGACTATTTTTTTTATTAAACAAGTAAATGCAATAGAATTACTTACAGTATATAAAATTATTTTTTCCACGTTAAATATAAGTATGTATATTACCCGGTCGCACTTTTTAAATTTATTTTATTTTTAAATATTATTTAAGGGAAATTTTTGACAATGACGGCATATAATAGCTATTTCATTTCTGTAATTTTTTATTTTTTATAAACTTAGTAATATATAGTTTCTCATGTATGCACAAAGGACATGGGTCATTTAATGACCTACATATTCTAGCTTTTCTTATTAACTTCCGTTTTACTGTTGGTGTTTTATTTGATTCTTTTAGGTGCCAGAAGTACTTTGGGAGAGATGCTTGATTTTTATATTTATTTATCCTAAATGAACTTTGATGTTAGTTGAATCTTTTTTTTGAAATCATTGCTAGTGCAACCTATATATATATTTATGTTTTCAGGATTTTCAATCGAAGAGATATTGCATTGGTATACTAATGATTCTGTGCGAAATTTATTTTGTAGAGTGCAATTATGAGGGTTTCTATAGTTACATAATTTTTGTTTATCTTCATCAGTTTTTATTTTTCCATTGTCTAAATTGTTTTGGCTTTGGTATAAGTGTTTATTTAAGATATTAGCATTATGTTTCTTAATAATTTTTTCTAAGTTTTCTGTACAGCTGTAACTCAATTTTAGTGTGTTTTTATTGAAAATAGTACTTAGTTTACTTTCACTAGGAAAATACTTGGCTATTAATGTGAGGAATTTTTGTCCTAATTTGTTCTTTACCATTTGGTTGTATGGGGGCGTATACCAAATTATTTTTCTACTTCTGTTTTTTCTATGCTTTGCATTTTCATTTTTATATAAGTTAGTTTTGGGTTTTTGTAGCCACTCTCTTTTAGAGCTTTATTATAGGAATTGATATGTTCATTGAAAATCTTGTCATTTGCTGAGTTTGTACTTATTCTTTTACTGATAAATAACAGTATATGTTTAATTATAGATAGAGGGTGATTTGATTTAGGGTGTATATATAAAGGATTGGTATTGTTTTTTTTATAAGGTGTGTATGTATTTTTATTTAAATCTAATGTTATATCCAGGAAGTTCACTTTTTAATTTAGTGCTAACCATAATTTTTAAGCCCATGCTTTTAAATTCTTTATATAATACCTTTCTAATTTTATTTATTTTGAAGTTAGTTGAGTTTCTAATAACCATAAGACCATCGTGTCTGTACAAACCAATGTCAGTTATATTAATATCACGGTACACTGTAAGGTTGTATGCCCGGCCCGTTTAGGATCAAAGTGCAGTATCTGTGCTTTGTGATCATCCGGGCTGGCTTCTGTCGAACTCTCTAATGCAGAGAGGAACTCGGAGGAAGCTTTGCCGAAGGGCAAGGTTTCCTTCGGGGAGGTAGACAGGACCTGAACCCGTCAAGGCGGGTTCAAAGGTCATATTTTTGGCCGAGCCTACGGGCTTGCGGGCCACCCACATTAAACCGGCCTTGTGCCACATTTAATCCTCGTGGGTGGATTAATAAATACCAAGGTTGTATGATATAAAAAGACCTATGAGATCAGAAGACTCAGCTCAGTCTAGTGATCCCATTGTGATGTCAAAGTGGTCATATGAATTCTTTATCCATTGCTCACCTTTATGTATCAGTACTGATTTTTTCGCATTTACAATAATGTTCTTTTCTTCATCTGTAATATCCGTATAGTGGGTGGCAAAGTCCAATGCATACTTAAATAGTTCTTTAGATATTGATTGGTAATGATTATCAATATCAAACTGCACTAGTGTACAATTGTTTTTTCTTTTATGTAAGTAAACCAGTTTATCACTTTCTTTTATATATATATATATATATATATATATTTATTCAAAACAGAATAGTCCATTATTTACAAGGTATTGACAGGGTGTAATGTTAGTGTGAACGTGCAAAATTATTAAATGATCTTTTTTTTTAATAAATCATTTTACCCCAAGCAAGACAATAAATCTCCTAAGATGCAAGAGTGTGGTAGAATATGAGAAAAAATACACTATAAAATAAAAAAATAAAAATAAAATAACAAGAATGTACACAAAAGATAATGATTGATATTGCATTTAAATTTTTAAAGATCAAAGCTGACTAGAAAGGAAGAAGCCAGAAAAGATTTCCACAAGTCAAAGAAGAAACTGTTAGTGTATAACTTACATAGAAATTCACTATCACATGGAAACTGTTAGCATAAAACTTAAGGTTACATCTAGACACTTCAACTGTAGAATGATGAAACATATCCACACACCCTCTCCATTTGTCAAATTAAACAATTTCTCTTTTGAATATATTCACATTTATCTTTGCACTCCCATAATTTCTGTTAAACAATATCTACTTATATTCATGTTTTCTCACTCTCTTTTGTGCTTGTTTTTTATTAAATAATTTTTTTTTTGTTAATCTCTTTTTAATTTCTCCCCAGCAAGGCAATAAAGCCACCAAATAACAAATTAGTGAGTGTGAGAAAAAGAAAATATGAAGGAGAGAGAACACTAAAAGAACAGGAATTAAGACAAAATATAATAATTGACATGGCATTTAAATTTTGTTTAAACTTGACAGGGGAGCAAGAAGCTAGAAGAGAGTTCCACAAGTGAGAAGTGTGAGAGAAGAAACTGTTAGCATAGAACTTACAGTTACATCTAGCCATTTCAACTGTAAAATGAGGAGACATCCACACACACACACTCCTTTTTCTGTTAAACAATATCTCTACAAACAATACAACCTCAACTGGCAACTTTATATTATACTCTCACACACACATATACATATATATATATATATATATATATATATATATATATATATATATATATATAGATTAATATGAGTAAAAGCTTGTCACTTAGCTGATTGATATTACCTTCAGCATCCTAACTCCAAAGTTTCATAGGTGTCCACTCTTCAATGAGTATTAGCAATTTCCTGTTTACATTTTTCTTCTTTTTTATACAATTATCACTGGTGTATGTATGTATTTGTGTGTGTGTGTGTGTGTATATATATATATATATATATATATAAAATTGCTATAAGTAAAAGTTTGCCACTTAGCTGATTGATATTATCATTATGTGTGTGTGTGTGTAGATGTGGCCTGATGATTGTATTTAGCATGAAACAGTGTTAACTTTTATATTTACATATGCTCTCTGATACTGAGCACTTTACCCCATAAATATAGCATAGCATACTTTAAAAAAAAAACTCTCTCTCTCTCTCTCTATATATATATATATATATAGACAGAAACAGTATCTGTATGTTCTTATTTCTCTTCATGTTTATCCAAAATTAGTATTATTTTGAAAAATGTAAAGTCTTTTTTGCTAGCAAAGGGAACATTGATATTTATGCTTCACTGTCTTCGCATTTAAGTAACAATTAAGTTTTGTTTTTATGTTGCAACATATACTTTATTGATACTTCTTACTTCGTGAATTGTGGCAAACCAGCCTTACTTTTCTACCACTAGAAAGGGAATCAGCTACCATGCAATCTCCTGGATAAAATGTTAACTAAATCACCGTCTGGAGAATACAAATTAATTGTTGTTCTTGCTAATTGCTTTATTACAACTTGAACAATCTTACACTAACAACAGAATGCAATTATTTTCTCATTAGTAAATTGAGCTGAGTAAACAGTACTGCTCTCTCTTAAATGGGTACAGACACCAAGAAACATAGTGAAAATACTCCAGGCATTGGAATATTTCTAAATATTGACAATTGACAAGCGCTCTCTCTCTCTCTCTCTATATATATATATATATATATATAAAATGATACAAATATAATTTTAAGTTAAGCTATATCTATGAATTAAAGTGCTCAATAGCAGAGATAGAGCATATGTAAATATGAAAATGGACATTGAAGTCAACACCCAGCAGTGACAGTCTGTTTCATGCTTAAACTCAATTGTCAGGCTATGTGTGTTGTGTTTTTGTTCAACTATGTATATATACTTGTCAGTGATGCTTTATGAGTAGACTTGTATTATTCTAACAGTTATTTGAGTGGGCAGTAACAGATACATTTCAGATTATTTTATGGGCTATTGGGTGGAAATGATTGTAAATTCTGTTGCAGTTTTGTTGTTATTTTATAGTGATTTTCCAAGTGTAACTTAGATGTGGCACAAGGCCGAAGGTATGGGACACCTAGTGTGGATCGAACTCACTACTCAGTCTTAATTGTCTTAGCAAGACAAGCTTGCTAACCATTACACCACCTCGAGGTGCCCTTGTTGCTATTTTATAGTGTTGTTTGTTGCATTTTTATTATTTATTATTGGTTGCTATTATGTTTACTTGTGTTTGCAGTTTGTTAATTTGTTTATTATTTACTTATTTATTGGTTTGGATTAATTTATTTTAATTATTTATTTTCCCTTTTTTATTTATTCTAGTTTATTTATACTTTTCAATTTTTAAATAGCGTAGTAAAAAATATTTTTGTGTCTTTATTTTGAGAGGAGCTCTGTTTGTTTATTTAGTAGTTTTTGATAGTCTGGGAAGGTAATTATAGCTATTTGCTCCTCCAGACAGAGTTTACAGTTTATGGGTTTATTGTTATAGGCTGATACGGTTTTCATTATTTTCCATGATATTTTGGTGTGATTTGGTTTTAGATTTTTGTTTTTAATCTCCTAGATATGTTTAGAAAGCATTGTGTTGTTCATATATTTACTATTTGTAAAGGATGTTTAGTGTGTGTAGTTTCTTTGTTTCCAAGGTCCTTCAGTTACTCCTATGCATATTTTTCTTTGTTATCTCCTGATTTTACAGTGGCTTGGTATATTACATTTGGCTGCAAGCAATTTGTTTAAGGCACATACCTTATTTGTCCTGCAGTTACATATGGGTTTGATTTGTGTGCGTGGCTTATTGGTTGTTTTCTTCTTGTATTTTTTATTATTTGTGTCATGTTCTTGGTGAATCTGTGGCTTATTTTTACCATGTTTTGTTGAATATCTTGTAGAAAGTGTTTGATGGTAGGGGAGTTTTGTGTATGAGTTTACTGAATATTTTTCCTATATTTGTTTTTATGGTCTAAGCATCATTTTCAAGAAGAGAGTAGATGTTGCTGTCAATGAGATGAGTAGCCCAAGATGCAAACTATGTGGTTCTATAGAAGGATGCTGAGAATACCATAGAGGGAACATGGAAATATTAAGGAAGTTTTGGGGAAAATAAAAAAAAAAAAAAGGAAACTTAAAATCAGAAAGAGACACGTGAGATTTGTAGGGTGAGAGAGGACTTGGGGAATCAGACACTTAGAGAACATAGTGAAGACAAGAGGGACCAAGGAAAGCAGTGACTAAACTACCTAACAAGTTTGTGTCAATGGATGTCAGACCAGGGATTGTGAAAGATAACAAAAAAGTCAAACTTTACTAAGAGTTGCAAAGAATAGGAAATTGTGGAGATTTTACCAATGTCCTAATATGCCATGGCACACAGAAAAAGAATCAGAAAAAAAAGAAAGAGCCAATCACTGCTTCTACTGGGATCATGTGATGTTGACTATTTAAGTAACATCCTTCTCCATTATTCAGACAGCCATATGCAAGGCTGCTCACTTCACCCTGGACAGTGGTATCAGGCTACAAAAAAACTGAGCCTTTAGCATTTGGAAAAATTACTGATATCTATAGAAATTTGTCATGGACAGACTGAAAAAGGGGCCTTCTCTTCAACAAAAGACAGTTGACAAGATATGCAGATGCCTTTTTCCCTAAGATAAGTTTGTAGATGCACATTGTCAACAAACATATTTTTCTTCATTTTATAATTTCTTATTTACTTTCTAATATTGTTTTGAATGTCATTCTTTCCAAACAGTGATCTTTGTATTCATTTCTTGACAATGCCCAGAGTCTGTATGTTAAAAACAATATCAATGTGTGTGTGAATGTGTGACATGAATAAATAATCATATGTGTGTGTGTGTGTAATTGTCTCACCCCAAGCAAAATGATAATGACACTAAAATGCAGGGGGTTACAGAGAGTAAAGAGGAGGAGAAGGAGAAAACTGAGAATTGGGAGGATTGAGGAAAGGTCAAAAAAGGCATAGGGTTCAAGAAAACAGAAAATGGCGATTGACATCATATTTAAATCTTTGAAGATTGTGTTTATCTGGGAAGCAAGAAATGAGAAAGTGACAAGTGTGAGGAAAAAAACTGTTAAAGTAGAAGTGGTGGTTGCATCTAGCTAGTACCACACAATATATATATATATATATATATATATATATATATATGTATGTATGTATGTCTGTCTGTCTGTTTACAGAAGTACTTTCATATATAGACTGTCAGAAATGCACAAAGAATGTCACTAAAAGTAAGCTTCAGCACAATCAATACTTTATACAAATAAAAAACAGTGCTCTTCTTTTCACCTTTGACTCAGAAACCACTGGATGGATTTTAACCAAACTTGGCATCCAGATAGACTATTTAAAGTTGATCAAGGTCAATTGTGAAGGTTGTGGAATGCCAAAAATAAGATTAAAGAATTTATTTATTCCCACATAAAAATATATTAGTGGTAAGGGTGGTAAATCAACATTTGTTTATAAATTGGTGTATTTTTTTTCTTTCCTTAGTCATTTTAATAAACTATTGAAAAAAAAAAATGTCTCAAATTGACATTTTATTTGGACAAATTGAATCCCCCAGAAATACTGGATAATTCTGATAGTTAAATAAAATTGAATCTGTTAATAATTTGTTTTGTATTTGTATAGTGGCATGGGGTTTAGGGGTTTAAGTGAATAGTTGGTTTACCCAAGCCAAGAAAATGAAAGCAAGATGATGATAATGAGGACACATACCGGTAATTTTAACAAAACACAAGGAATTTATTTATGAATTTACATGCTTGAAGTAGCTTGTTTCAGGAAAATAAATCAAATTTTTAAAGTCTGCAGTTTTAACAAATTGTCATGAAAAGAAAATGTTTGATAGATAAATAGAATTGGAAACATTGGTGAAATAAACTAAAAATATTATGGTCAACAGCAGACATTTCTTTCTTAAACATGGCTATATATATATATATATATATATATATTAGTGTACAGTAAGTGCTGGTAATAATAAAACAGTGCTCAATGTAAAATAACTAAGCTAAAATATATACTACTAATATAACTTTTGTCCCTCACGATTTGGTACACTCGTCATGCATGTGGAAATCAGAGATGGATTGAAAACTGACCTTTGTAAAATTTTAATTTATAATCAACTTTTGATAATGAAGCAGTCTATTTGTGTGTAATATGAGAGAATGTAGAAAGTTTTTGCATGATATGCCTTGTCCTTTAGTTCATCTGACTAAAATGATGTTTGTATTAATGCCCATAAGGAGAGGTGACAATGAAATTTGTGTTGGGTATATAAAATATATCAAATTTTAGCCTCCCCTAACTTTCATGTGCATGTGTAGTCAAATCAATGTAAACACTTTAGTCTGATGAAATTCTAAAGGACACAATGTGTTACATAATAAAACTTTTTCTACTTTGTCATAGATTTCTCTAAAGTTATTCTTGATATATAAATATATATATTAACAGGAGGCTATAAATAGGTACAACCCACCATGAATATAATATGATACCTTAGGTCTAAAATGAATTTTTAAGATAAAATAGTTTCTTGAAGCTTTGATTTTAGTTTTAATTTCAAGTTAATAGATTAAATTTAATAGTCCTAATGAGCAGAATACTTTTTTCTGTATTTCAAACTGAATTTAAATTGACTGGAATAATTTTTTTATTTCTAAAAATGGTTGATTTATGCAATATTTACAATTTCCAGTATAACCTAATGCTCTTTATTAAAAATCCTTCAAAAGTAAAATGTTTCTGACACATTAGGTTAGCTGATGTAAAGTTTAATTGATTTGAAACAAATATTATGTAGGTTTAGATTAAAAGTGTCAGAAATATAACTTTTTCTACAGGGGACATATCTTTAAAAAATATGCTGTACTTAGAAAAATTAACATGTTTCTACATACACAAAAAAAAGAAAATTCAAAATTCTTACTAAAATAATAGCGAAGAGTGGGAGCACTGAATTATAGTACCCTTCCTATTTCTGATTGGTAAATATAGATTTTAGTTAACAATATAACCTAACCAGTACAAATTAAGAGATAATTTTAAAGATTTAAAACTTTGTAAATTATTGTAATTAAAATTTTTAAAAATGAAAACAATTACTGCAAAAATTTATTATTCATAGGAGAAATTTCTTTTGTAAGACTATAGTGTCCATAATATATCTCATTCATAAAAGTAATTAAAAGCTTTACTAAAATAAATTCTTAGTTTTATTGCATTTTTTTAATCTACAGAGCAGATTTTTGCTAAATGTAGGTTCTGTTTAGCAAAAAGAATTTGATGATTTCAATTCTCCAAGAACTTCTAGTCAGAACTACAAAAAAAAAAATTTTCTTAAAATTTCATCAAAATCATAATTAAGTGAGGTGAGGGTAACAGATGAAAAAAGAAAAGATTTTTATTAAAAAAGAAACATATGAAAAATAATTTAATTCATTTGTGAATAAGTCCTGAAAATTTCATTAAAATCTGACTTTTAATTTTTGCAAGAATTTCAAGATCAATATGTTTTTCACCACATAAGGACTAAAATCCTTATACTAATTTATGGTAATTAATGCTAGAAAAAAAGAAATTATAAAAATTCCAAAGGTTCTAAAAAAAATAATAATCAAAAAATCCTCATTCCACATAATAATAATAATGAAGATTTTGATGATAAAACTGTTTTTGTCAAATTTGGTCACTTTTTTTTTTTCATTATGTATGTTCATATTTGAGTGAAATTGAGTGGTAGCTAGTTATAATTACTGATAGTTAAATTTTACAATGGTTAGTTTACAGTCTGTGCCTGATTATTGCCACATGCTCAGAGTTGCAGCAAACAGTGAAGAAGAAAATGTATATTTGATATTAGTGCCTCTCTCTCTCTCTATATATATATATATATATATATATATATATATATATATATATAAGTAGATGCTAAAGAAGGGTAGATTCTTAATCTGTTTGTTCTTTCTCTTTATTTGGATGGATGTGTGTGTGTGTCTGTTGTGCAGAATGGGTTGAAGTCTAACTGAAGTTCTTTAAAATTATTTTTTGGAGGGTGGGTGGGGTCAGCACATTTATCTGATTTCTGAGGAGAAATTGAACATAAATTGTTCCATTCTTTTGAGCACTTTCAACTTACATAAAACATTATCAAATATTTTTTGTATATTTATAGTGTTCTGTCTAAGTTTATGGCTTGTGTTTCATTGAGGTCTTCAAGTATTGCATATTCATGCGTTGGCTGGTGTTATGGGATTTTTTCCCCAAATATCACATTTTCACCCGTTAGTTTGTGATCCAATTTTTTTATTTTATTTTGACCAAAATATTTTAAGTATATTTGTTTCTAAATTGAATAAAACTTTTTTTTTGTTTGTTTTTTTTTACAACATCAAAACAGACTAAAAATACAAGAAACAAACAACTTAGCATCAGTAAAATTTAGTTCAATTTAGGAAGAAACATCTCAATATATTTCATAAAGACTGACAGGACTCCAACTGATGTGTGAAGACAACACTCATAAACCATTGATAAAAAACAATGCTTATCTAGAGACTCAACCCTATTAACCCAGAAAAACTATTTAATAATGGCTTATGAATTGCTTTAATGCATAACATTACGTTTCTCTATAATTTTTATTTTTTCAAAGTTTTTGAGTTTTCCATCTTACAATGACCTAAGATTTCCTGCCATTCTTTTCACTTGTGGGATACAGATTTCAACAAAATTGTGTTTGGGAACAGGCACATCTCTTTCTGTACATTCAGGGCATTGTCTTTTGTATGCTCAGGGTACAACAATTCTGCAAAATCCTGTTTAAATTTCATTTATGTGTGTTTTTCAGTAGCTGCTTGCACAGAAAGATATCCTTGTTGAATGGTGGGATTGTTGAGGTTAATGAGGTTATGGGCTGGTGTTTATTTTGGGTGAATGTATGTGTTCAATATGCAAACAAAGATAGAAGTATACAAAACTTGAGTTTCTACTATGGACATTTATACTTTTTATGGTGAAACAAAGTTCTGCATCTCTTGGGTTTATCCATTCTCTTTCAGAAGTTTATATTTGAACTAAAGTCAACCTAAACTGAAGGAAAGTTCCTACTTACTTTATCGTTGAAATGTTTAACATGTTTACAGGATGTTCATTTTCTTTTTCTTAGACAAAAAGTAAGGATAAGTCAATACAAGCATCATTATTGTGTATTCAAGTCAGCCTTGCACCGAGTTGGAACAACCAGAGAGAAAGCTTGACCTACATCATAGCTTGAGGTATTTGGAAGACATGTCTGACTGCCAGGTGTCAGAAAGTGGGAAGACAGTTCAGTCATCAGTAACCATGGGAACATAATTACCACATGGTTTGCATCCCAAAGAGGAGAAAGAAAGTTGTCTTTTATATAAGCTTCACTACCACCACCTAACAATGTTAGGCAAAACCAAATGGGGTAACCATATTTCCAGTTCCTTGGAAAAATATATTTCTTTTTCTTATTCATTATTATTTTATTTATCAGTTTTATTTCATTTTCTACACAGGATAAAAGTTTATGTTTCAGGGCATAATTTTGTATATTCCCATTCCCCAAAGTAAAATGGACATTACTTATATTCAAAGTGATATCATTCTTTTAGCTAACATCTGCCAATTTGATAAAGTGATTTTTCAGCTTAGAAACTTATAAAATTTTGACACACCCCTTATAACAAATGTTACCCCCATTATCAACTGAAATACCACTTACAAGATTTTCCTCTTATGTACCATATCCATTCAGGACATTAGCGATCATGGCTCTCTACAACTTCCTGTCTTTTTTAGCTCTTTATCTTTTTGTTATCTCTCCTAAGCCAGTTCTGTCATCCATTTACATAAGCTCAGTAGGTAGGTTATACATTGTTTTTCTCTGTCATTTGTGGCCTTCAATATGTCTTGTGAGTATCAAATTTTCCAAACCATCTTTTCTCATTCATCACTAGAAATTTCAGCTGTCTCTCTCTGGTGCCGAGTGTCCTATTTTTTCATAACTCTGCCATTGTTGACAGGTTCAGTTCATGGTATTCCCAGCATCCTTCTATAGAGCCACATTTCTGTTGCTTCAAATCTCTTCATTTTGAGATTTCCATAGGAAAATAGAAATGAATAGCATAGACAAAGCTATTACATTTCTGAAGCATGGTTCACAAATTTTAAAAAAGAAAAAAAGCTTTACGTCCTTATTTGTCAAAGTATAACAAAAAGTTCTTGTTTCCTATTTTCAATTTGCATCATATTGCTTTCATTTTCATTACATTGTTTCTTTCATTGTATTTTTGTAGCATTCTGTCATCAAAAATTATTTGTCCTAAATTGAATTCACTTGTTGGGTTAACTTCTCCCTTTTTCATTATGCACCATGCTTGCACAATTTCATGATCCTTTAATCTAATCAGTGAAACCCATTGTGGACAGAAAACAGTTGCTGGAGTAATCTGACAGATGAGAAAGATTGCTTGACATGTGGATTAAAAAACTAACTCTTGCATCATGTCATACTGGACTTTACCAAAAACAGAATTTTGTAAAATCCACTACCTTTCCTTTTCAGGGTTGGAGAGAATTCATGTTTCTGCACATTGTTAGCATGCTCTCCTTCATTTATGTTCTTCCAACTTCTTTCTAAGCTCTTTATTTTTTTGTTTAACATTTTTTAAATTTAAGTACATATCTGTATACTGGTAAACAGGATACATGAAATGTGAAAGGCTTACTTTTTTTTTGATTGATAGACATATTGCAGTTTATTTGGCCCTTGTTATAGTCACATAAAATTCGATCTAATTGTCAGTCACCTATATCTTAGCATTGCTCTCAACAAGAGATGGGACATCATAGGCATTAATGGTGTGCTGTCTGAGGTAATGGAATCAAATGACATAAAATCATGTAGAATTTTATTAGCCCACAATTTGCAAATGAAATGTTCCAACACAAAGACGTAAAGCAAACAATCTTGTCAAATGGATAAGCACAATATGAAAGACATAGATTTTACCCTGTTCATTTCCAACACAGAAATATTTTCACAATATTTCTTTAAATAATTTCCCCCTAATTATATTTTAATTGTTGTGCACAAATTTAGAATACTGTTGTTTTCAACTGAGTTCTGAAGTGTGAGGAACAAAACCTTTTAGCTTTTCATTTTTTTAAAAAATCATTTTATCATTGCTCTTCCTACCCTTGTTTTAATATATTTATAAGTATTTTATAATAATAGATAATTTTTAGATGTCCATTTTTAAAGCTATAATAAAATGTACTCCCTATAAATTATTTTTGATAGGCTTCTAGGAATTAAATCCTATATATATTTTTCAACCAATAAAATCCTATCAGAAGGTTTATTTGCCAAACAATAATTACTTGGGTAACTACTGCTAAAATATTTGGCAGATGTACCACACGTTATTTTTTGACCATTTATAAAATAATAACTCCTTTCACCATTCCCACAATTCAAGAAAAAGAATTTCATGAGCCAGTGTGAAATTATTTTCTAACTAATGAAAACCTTGTATTTAAAAAGTTCACACCTCTATGTGAAATTAAATTTTAGGTTCCTTTAAAAATATGAAAAGAGGCCTATTGCTTCTTTTGCTAAAAGCAATTTCAGAGGCCAGTTTTACCTACATGTGCATACACAATGGAAGGGATGAGCCAGCAGCCAACTAAGGCCTTATCTATTGTTGAATATTAGCTAGTTTGCCAGAGGTTTAGCACACAAGTAGGCAAATGTAGCCAAAGCCAAAACTGACTTGAGTCATTTATGGAGAAATATATAGCTGAATAAAGACCCCTCATGCAAATGCATTGGGAAGGTCCATTCTAGCAAAATGGACCAACCCAACTGGTGTATTAGGTGCTCTCCTATAAAATAAGGTAAAATCAGCTGGCTTGCCTTTTATAAGGAAATAGAAGGAGGCAGCCATGTTGGCAGGTAAGTCACTTGACTTCTACATCTCCCTCCTCTCCCCATTGCGGAAGCATATTGGCCGTTGGGGAGGAATTAATTCCCTATTGCCTGGCTGATTGTACGAGAGTAGTCGGGATAGCGCCCTGGGAATCCTCGTTCTTGATGGCTGTGATTGAGTAGGGCCCTGGGACGCTGGTTTATTTTGTAATGTAATGTCACCATTTTCCAAGTCTTTGGCAGATTGATGTGGTCTGCATGTATCCGTAATTGTCGGCTCAGGTGACACAGGCATGGTGCTTGGTATGGGGGTCTTGATTATGGGTGCTTCAAGTTTCCTTAGAAACCTACGGTTCCGCAGGGTTATTCTGCCTGATCCTGCAACTCTAATTCTATATTGACGGTTGGGAAGTGTTTCTACTATTCGCCCAGCTATGTCCCATCGACGGCTATTTGGGTTTTGAATGGAGACTGTGTCACCTTTATAAAGTGGGGATAGTGCATGTGCAGTACGGTTGTACTTCTCGATGAGGTCTGCATTGCGTTTGGATAATCTCTGTTCTCGTTTTTTTCGCTGCGGCTATCCATTCAGGGTGTGGTTTATATAACTGTGGGTGCGATGGGATAAAATCTCGAAGATGTCTATGAAGCAGGAGTTGCGCTGGTGATAAGCCAATGCCTTGGATAGGGGTGTTTCTATATTGCAAGATTGCTTGTGCTGCCATGTTATTGTCCAAGGAACCCTGGTGTCCTGTGCAGTCTTTTATGAGTCTTTTTGCAGTCTTGACTGCCAATTCTGCACGTCCGTTAGACTGGGGATAGGCCACTGATGAAATTCTTTGCTTAACAGCCCAGGTTTTTAGGAATTGTTGGAATGAGTAAGCTGAGAATGGCGGTCCACCATCTGTACTAAGTTCCTCAGGTGCACCATATGTTTGGAATATTTCTCTGCAGATGGAAATCAACCTGGAAGCAACCGCTTGCCCTGGCTTGATGCGGTACAGAATGAGCCATCCAGTGAGCCTGTCTGCACAAGCAAGATATGTGAAGGATTTAACATAGAACAAATCCATTACAATCTGTTGAAATGGCCATTCAGGTGTAGGTGTCATTTGGATTGGTTCATGTGGTAGACTTGGGGCATTCCTTGAACATGTAATGCAATTATACCTGTAATTGCGAATTGAGGCATTCATTCCAGGCCAGTAAACTGAGTCATTGGCACGCGCTTTCATGCCAACTACTCCTTGATGAGCTGAATGTAGGCATTTTAATATGTTCTTGCGCTGGGAGGTTGGTATCACTACTCTCCTGTCAAGTAGTATTAGACCATTTTCATTGCTTAGGCAGTTACGAACTTCCCAGTATTCCCGGATTGTAGGTGGTGTTGCTTGACGACTGTTTGGAAAACCATTGTCTATGGTTTTCCGTAATAGGGTGTATTGTGTGTCTTCTTGACCAGCAAAACGAATGTGGTCAGGGGAAGTTATGGCAGGATTATCATCTAATTGAGATATTGATGTGAGGGCTGTCAATCTCATTGTTGCACAAGTCTCATCTGATTCATCAATTTCTATAAGGGAGGGTTCTATAGAGAATGTATCAAGTAGGCTTTGTACTGTAGTGACTGGATTGCGGGAAATAGCATCAGAGGCTCTGTGCCATTTTCCAGGGCAGTGTTGCATGGTGAAACGATATCTCAAGCTTTTCTCTTTGAGTCGGAATAGGCGAGGGTTGTGAATTTTGCTGAGATCTCGATCACCAAAAAGTCCTTTGAGTGGTTCATGGTCGGTCACGACTATAACGTTTGGGCAACCTAGTATGAACATGCGGCACTTTTCAAGTGCCCAGCTGATAGCTGCTGCTTCACATTCTATGGGTGCATATCTTTGCTCAGCGTCAGTACAGAATCTGCTTCCAGCAAACACAAGATGCCAGCCTTCAGGGCAACAGACAGGGGCTCGTTCGATTGCACATGTGCAGTGTTTCTGAAGAAGTAAAAATCCCATGCCGTCTTTACTCCAGTCAGGAGCTAAGCAGGTAATTCTGTTGATGTCAAATGTTGAGACGCCCCGCTTTACTAGTTCAACAATGACCCGCTTTGATTCCTGAAATGCTTTCTCAAGGGTCTGGTTCCAGGTGAATTTTGAGTTTTTTTTGACAAGGTCCCGAAAAGGTAGCATAATGGGACTTAATGAATATGCCCAGGCAAGTTGGTTTACCAGTCCAAACCAAGACCTTGCATCGGTGATGGTTTTCGGAACAGGGAAATTTAAAATAGCATTAAGCATAGATTCAGAGGGAGATATTCCCGATGAAGTTATTTGAAGGCCACCAAACTGAACAGTGTCCTTACAAAACTGGAATTTGTCTTTGCTGAGTACAATCCCATTTTGTGCACATCTCATTAGAAAATCAAAGGTATGATAGAATGCCTCTTTGATGCCGGTGTCATAGAGCAAAGTATCATCAACCAATTTGATTTTCCTGGGAATATCTTTTATGACTTCATCATATCTACGGGTGTATGCATCACCAGATGCTAAGTAGCCTTGAGGCATCCTAAGGTACATAAACCTTCCCCACTCTGTGATAAAAGTTGTGAGCGGTTGGGACTCCTCATCTAATATAATAGAGTGGTAGCCATCGACAGCATCCAGTACTGTTTTCTTGGTATTGGGTGGCACTTGCATTGCCAGCTGGAAAGGTGAGTCAGTGTGGTGGGTTTCTCGCTTGCATTGCGAATTTAAATATTGATAATCGATGGTACGCCTCGGTCGACCATCCTTTTTTGTTGTAATGACCATTGTGCTACACCAATCTGTTGGAGTACCAATGGGCACTTGTTCTAATATGCCTCTTTCTATATCTTGCATAAGGGCTTGCCTCACTGGTTCTTTTAAATGGTATGGCACTGGTATTGGTCTGTGTCTTGCCTTAGGGATTGCCCCCTCTTTCAGGTGGATATGTGCTGGTTTACCAGACATGGCTGGGAATTGCCCATCAGTATTAAATGCTGAATCAGCAAATTGTTTCAGTAACCATTTTTTTAGGTTCTCCACATTTCCTTCGTTTGCTGGAAAGGGTGTTTCTTCAGGGCGATCTGGTACCTGAAATCTTCTGAGTTGCTTTTGCTCGACAGCTGCTGTGTGATCGTTGGTTGTCCAATCTAATTTGCTGTGGGTTGTCATAGTCATAGGCGTGAGGAGACAGTATGCCAACATCAATACAGGCGGCCTTGCTAAAATATATCTTATCGATGTTATTGCAGATGTACAATGCTTGCTTTGTCGACATTTCTCCAACACTAAATTGAATAGGCAACCATCCCTGGCTTATAAGGGTTGAGCCACCCACAGCACGAATAACTTTCTTTGATGGGATCAAGTTACTTTCCTTGAGACCCATGCTATGTAGGTGCTTGGGTCCTCCAAGGCAGTTTTGGCTGCAGGGGCCTTCGTATAGCTGTCTGATGTCAAAGGTTGCTCCTTTGATAGCTTAAGGATAGCTAGGGCATGTCCCATGGTTGTGACACCTAGTTCTTTAAGGATTTCCCGGTCTATGATAGAGAGGCTATCCTTAGTAATATTCTCTTTCACAAACGATTCAGCATAGGTTTTGGCAGAGTCGGTAGGAATGCCAATTTTGATAAGTAGCTCTTGCCAGTCTTCGTATCCTGTTCGCAGCGCCATGTTGAATATTAGCTAGTTTGCCAGAGGTTTAGCACACAAGTAGGCAAATGTAGCCAAAGCCAAAACTGACTTGAGTCATTTATGGAGAAATATATAGCTGAATAAAGACCCCTCATGCAAATGCATTGGGAAGGTCCATTCTAGCAAAATGGACCAACCCAACTGGTGTATTAGGTGCTCTCCTATAAAATAAGGTAAAATCAGCTGGCTTGCCTTTTATAAGGAAATAGAAGGAGGCAGCCATGTTGGCAGGTAAGTCACTTGACTTCTACATCTATGAACTCACAAACATATTAGGCTGACTGTTATGAAGTCTGTTCACACATTCCACATCACACTAAGAACACTTAATTACTTTATAAAACAAACTTAACTACAAGGAAAATTGAACATTTTGTTATTATATATTTCTGAAAAAAACTATATAAATGCTGTTTCAACTGATGTTCTGCTTTGACTTTTCCTCCAGAAAGTAACCTTTTATATGTATCATTTGAAAGAGGTTGTTAAATGTTTGGAATCCTGACACTGAGATAGCAACAAAACCTGGGTAAACAAATTCCAACAGGCTTAAAATTTTAAGGATGGAAATTCTCATTTTGATGTGATCAACACATCTTCAAGGCTAATCAACTCTTTGTCAATATTCCCTGATCAGAACACAATGACAACTTCTTGCTGTTATGTCAGTTGAAGAGGGTTTGGGTCATTCTTCAAGCATAATTCTGTTTGCCTGCTGTCAGGATGATCTATTGTTGTCCTGCTCTTATCCGAGATTAACACACAGAAGACAATAACACACACAGAAAACCTAATTTTAAAAACGCTTTTTTGTTCCAGGAAGCACATTTATCAAAGTGATTCTGCTTCAGAAATGGACCAATAATGGGTTTGATGCCCATTTCTAAATGCATTGGAAGGACAAATACAGTTATACTAGTAAATGATGAGAATGTCATGGTTATAGTATATGAGTAACAAGGAAGCTTTCAGGAGAATAAAACCTACAATAAAACTGCTAACAATCAGACAGCCGAGATATGAGGGATAGATAATGAGGAAAAAAGCTTGTAGAAGCTAGCATGCACAAGTCATAATGAAGGCAAATGAAGCAGGGGAAATAACAGATGACCTCCTTGACATGCCTGAGCAGACAAATAGCAGAAAATGTATTGTAAAAATAAGAAAGGGTTTTAAAACAATAGCAACAGGAAGTTGTGGAGACTCATGATTACCCACAACTTGAAAGACCATACTTCAAAACAATAATAAAGCCTCTATCAATACTACAATAACAGCAGATCTGTTAAACCAATTTTCTTAAAAAAACGTTTTAATATTTAAAAAAAAAAAATGATCAAGAGTAGCACCAGCTATTTTGTTATTCAATTATGAATGTTTCCATGTAAGAAAATGGCTAATATTAGGTTGGTGCAAAAATAATGACGTAATAATGTTGTTTTTTGACGTAACGTCAAAAAAACGACATTATTACGTCATTATTTTTGCATCAACCTAATATTATCATTCCCATTAGAGATGGGAAGAACAGATAGTACACTTTGAACCCAGGGAGTGAAGAAAAGCCTAACTTGAGTAGCACTGGCTGCTCAGACAATGAATGCTGATATTACCATATAAAAGGAAGACAGATGCTGCATAGTTGTCTCAATAATAAATGTATGTAAAAAATATGAATGCATGCAAGTGGATGCATACAAGCTCACAGCCCAACCAAAGGAGGCTGGGCTTCTTTTTTCTTTTTCTTTGTAAATTGATGCTGAAAAGTTATTGGCTTGAAGATAACAGAACTTTTCAACATCCCCTTGTGCATTACATTTTTAATATAAAACCTAAATCTTTATTAGCTATAAATATATGTTCAGCAGATAATCAGTTTTCAAATATGCATGCATATAGTGGAGACTGCTGGGATTTATTTTAAGTCACAATAAATTGACTGATTTGTTTTCTACAGCATATCAACCCTTTGCAGTTTATTTAAAGCCAGAAAATATTTTTGATTGTAAAAATTTTTTTGGTGGTGGGGTTATAATGGTTTAGTGAAATAAGTCTTACTAATTAACCCATAGATGGGGGAGAAAAGGTAGATTCATACCTTTCCTAAGAATATTTGAACATAATTGAATAAAAAAATCTGGCTGGAACTGGAACTCTGTTCTCCAATTAACAATTCTAAGTCATTATCCATTACACCACCTACACATACAAGATTACAGAATGTGTTATCCCCAAGTATTCACTCATCTAAGTAGTGATCAGGCTCAGAGTAGCTTAACTTCAGTGATCACATAGGTCACAATGAAAAAGGTGTGTTTAGATAATTTGACACACACAGAAGACATATCAAGGGTAAAAGGAACAGGGAGGAGCCACCTGTCTGATAAGCTTGTGTGAGTGGATGGTGGCAGAATGGGTAGGAGGTATGGTAGAAAATGTTTCTGAGAATGACAAAATATAGGAAGTTGTGGAGAGCCATGACCACTCATGACCTTAAGGGCCACAGACTACAGAATAAGAAGCTGAATATAACTGAATCAATAGGTTTAGATTTATGGTCAAATATCCTGATTTGCATATTATTCCTCTCAAGTTCTTTTTTTATTTTCATATATTTCATGGAACATTAGCAACAAAATGAGAACTTCAACCCTTTTCATCCTTTTTATATTTGTCCTTTACTTTATTAGTTTCTCTTAAGTGCCTCATATAAAAACAAGACAAGCTCCACTGAGAGTTAGAACTTTTCTCAATATGCAATAAACAGAGGACATAATAAAAAGGAGAGAAAAATCATTTATAGGCCAAAAGCTTACAAATTAAGTAAAGAACTTTTTTTTCATGGCAATGGAATATTATTGTTTTAACTCTTTTAACCCTGACCTCCTATTGAGTACAGATCTCCCATCATGGGCCTTGCTGTCCATGACTCATGATGCGATACCAACTGCCAGGGTATATGTACTTTCACATGGCACCCAGTTTCAAAGGGTTAACAATGAAATGGAATAGAAGCTTTCAACATGTGTTGTATCAAAAGTCTGTGAGTAAAAACTTGAACCAACTATAATTATTACAAGTTTGTAGCCAAATTACATAATCACCAAAGTTAAGCAACACTGAGCCTGGTTTATATATATATATATATATATATATATATTTAGTGGACTCAGCAGTTTTCAATCTGCTTCTGAATCATCTTCAAGAAGCCAGAGCAAAATTTAAAACATCAGCCAATCTAACAGTGATCTCATTTCACAATCCTCACCCTTGCTCCAAATGTGGCCTCCTTTGTAAATCATTAGCAGGTCTTAATTAGCACTTAAGATTATTGCACAAAATTTCATAACAATCAATTTAGCTGTCATATCCTCATATGTCGAAACTGATGGGAGAATTCATTATTATTATTATTATTATATATATTACATACAGTGAGAGAAAGCAGTGTAAAGTTTTAGCTCAAAGCTATATTTAAAATAAGAATAATATTGAATTATGATGGAGTCTTCTCATCAGTTGTTCCACTGATGAATATTACCTGATGCATTATTACAAGAAATATTCTCTTCAATGCAATAATATTAAATAATTACCATTAAGAAATGCTGTTTTTTTTTTACCATTCAAAATGTTTCAATTTTTACTGCTATTGGTTTTGTAAAGTTAAAGAAACTAATTTAATTTTTTTAACAAAATCTATTACTAAATAAAATCATTTTTGTGAAAAGTTAGATCAAGCAAAAGATAATTTACATCAGTGTTTGGCAAATAGTTTTTTGCCATTTCCACAGATTCCATTGCCCAAAGCTTTACAGATACTCATAAAAACATTACCTGGACAAGCAAGAGAAGATAAAATTTAGATAAGGATATCATTTTGCCAGCTTTACTTAAATTAACTGATCTGTGTGTAAAAAAAAAAAAATCTTCCTTAACTGTTTAATATCATCCCTCTATGGCAGTGAATGTTGGACAATCATATCACAGATGAAGAAAAGACTTGAGGCAACAGCAATGTGGTTCTGCAGAAGGATGTTGAGATTACCATGGAATGAACATGTGAGCAACAGGAAAGTTTTAGACAAAATGGAAACAAAAAGGGCACTTCTCAGAATGATTGTTGAAATTTCTCAGACACAATTGACACTCACAAAATGTATTCAAGATGAGAGGGACAGTGGGAAACAGGGTATAACCTACCTAATGAACTTGTGTAAATAGTTGGCAGAACAAGGTTTAGGAGAGATAGCAAAAAGACAAATTTATAAGGAACTACAAAGGATAAGAAATTGTGGAGAGCAATGATCACCAACGTCCTGAAGGGACAAGGCATATAGAAGCTCTTCTGATATACATGATATTTATCAGAAACATTTGTTTCTAAGAAAAAGTTCACTGATTTATGATACAGGAATTATTTTTGGGGAAAAAAAAATATAAAAAGTTACAACCCTAATGTCTACCAAGAATATATCATGATAGGTCTTCTAGTATTTTTTTTTTTTTAAGTACAGATAAAATGCATCCATGTTTGACTCTTTCTCTGGATATTAATGTACAAATAAATCTGTTATGTTGCCATATAAATTAATTTTTCCAAGAGTATTATTTGGATTGTAACTCAGTGTTTAGTTATCTATCCATAACATTAGTTCAATATTATACTGATCTAATGAACTAATCTTTTTTTTGTTATTAAGAACAAAAGAAATCTTCTAAGATGGTAAATATCAATGAAAAGATAGAGTTTATCATGTGATTTATTTTTAGCCCTGCTGAAAACTCAAATTGTTCTCTTTGGATTCTTTTAAAATTGCATTAAGTTCATACAAAAGCCTTTTCTCTCTTATCTTTAAAATTCACAAATACATTTTATTCTGTACTGAGATATAAGCTGACACAAAACAGGAAATATGGACTGAAGTTTTGAGGCTACAGACACCACTGAACAGTGTGAATGAAAAGGTTTCCAGAAAAGACAAAAAAAAATGTCTAGTCACGTATTATCTTTTGTGAAAAGCAGACAAAGAAATGATTAGCTTATACCCATTGTTTTCTCTTTTTTGTTTTTCAAATTTTAATAAAAATTACATCTTATAATGATGACAGATTTAATTTCAATCCTTCGTATGACAGTGTATTGGTGTTTTATAAATCTGGTCTTTCTTCAAAAACGTATTTTTTTACACTTTAACAAACCTTTATTCCATTTTCTATTTACAGATATTTATAAAATTGTCTTCTTGTATTAAGCAGTGGTCTAGAATTATAGGTTTATTATTTCTTAAGACTTTAATATCAAATTCTTATTTGTTTTTTTAACACATTTTTAATTCTACTTGATACAATATTTTATTCATCACACTCATCAGAACGAATTGAATAAAATTATTATTCAAAATACAGGGTGCTGCAGAAATACCCTCCCACATTTCAAACTGTCACCTGTGTGGTGCTAGTGAATTCGGGCAAGTGGAAATGGTGTATCCATCTAACTAATGTCTTAACATTTTCTTTATCAGATACCATCATGGCTTCGACTGGTGAACACTGCATTTGCTGTTGAAACTTCTTTTTTTAAACTGATAAACCAGTAATTGCAACACACAGCTTTTTATGCTCATTTTGTATTACATCAAAATGCTGTTGTTCTGGATAGAAAATTGATACTGCTATAGGTTGAAAATGCTCAGGCTCTAGGATGTTGAGTGCTTAAAAGAAAGCCACTTGGAAGAATGAAGCCCTCAAACTAGAAATTGTATAAAATTTACCAAACAAACACATTTGTCCTGATGAGTAAAATGCAAAAATTTTAACCTTCCCACCCCCAATCTAAATTCTTGTGCTAAACACAAGACCAAGATGGCAGAAATAGGAAGAGAACACATGCTTCTCTTCTCCTTAAGGTCAAAATAGGTGTAATAACAAAACCCAATCACTACAAAATTTTAAAAAGAAAAACTTTTAATAAAATAAGTACAAAAAAAAAAAAAAAAAAAAAAAAAGAGTTCAATACAAAACTTGCACAAAAATTTCCTTTTGTTTTGCCTATTATGGCAGGATAAATTTCTAATGTTACAAAAAAGGAACTACCATCTGATATAAGGAAAAAGTGTTACAGTTTTTAGAAAAATATACAAATTCAATGACAAAAAAGAATACACCATTTAAAAATGAAAAACTTTGAGGAAGTAAAAAAATGCACATGGCAGAAAATACAAAGTGAACCTACCTAATTTCTAACTGAATAAGAACATCTCGGCATGAAGGAGTTTTGTGTTTTCCACAGGTTGTTTTTTTGTGGGCTTTATGTAGTATTTTACTGGAAAGTTAAACTTGAATGTTTATTTTGTTTAAATTCTTTTTAAGAAGACACAGAAAAGAATTTGGAGTTGAATTTGCCTTGAATCTGCCAGCTCTTCTTTCTTTTGCTGCGTCAATTTATGACCCCATCGTCTAGAATAATCTTCCATCTTTGAAGCATGGGCACTAATGCTTCTTCCTTAATGTTTAATTGCTTTCTGGGCTTATCCACTAATAGCATTCCTTTTATTTAACAATGGATTGTCACATTGGTTCCATCCAGTTTTTCACAAGGGCTTGAAGAGCAAATCTCTCATTGGCCAGTAAATAAGAAAACTTATCCCCCTCATAAATTCAAAAAATAAAGAACCACTAAAATTAATTGTGAATTTTTGTGGATTCAAGTTCTTTTAATTTAAATGATTTTCACAAGTGAAACAATTTATCCCTACAACCAGTCTAGCAGAAAAATATACTTTCTCAAAGGTCAATAAACAATGACAACAATAACCAAGGAGTTTACATTAATATTGTAAAAATTTATTTGCAAGAAAATAAAATTTATCACATAAATTGAATGCAGGATGTTAATATGCTGATTGAATCAAATGGGATAAAAAAATGGTAACTAAAAAAAAAAAAAATAAACAAAGGTACTATACAGAATAAGGTTAACACAAAATTCACATAACAAATAATAACATAAAAGAGGGTTCCTTAAAGAAATTTTAGAATAAAATTTATACACATATATGAACATAACAAAGATCCTTAGAATCAATTGAAGAGTGAAATGTATTATGTACGAGAACTACATGGAAAGTAAAGTTCATGGACATAGTAAAAATATTCATACGTTAAGTTGGCAGTAATAAAAGTTCATGTATGGAACAATACAAATTCAGAATTGAATATTGACAAAAGAGTACATGTATCAAATTGGTAGTAGATAAAGTTCATATATGGAAGAGTACAAAAATAGATGATATAATACGCCAAGTCTGTAGTGCTTACACAGAAAGATAAACTAAAGATTGATGTAAAAATGAAGGATACTGACTACTTTTGATGAGTTAGGTGATATGCGAATAATTTGACAAGAAGAGTTGATATTTGAATTAAAGTCAATAGAGTTCTCTGACAAAACAGGGGTTGACTAGAAATAAAACAATGTTCAAAGCTACATGAGAGTAACATCTGAATAATTAGATTATCATATCCCCTTTGCTACTCCATTCATGTAATTAAGGGCAGAATTTATATATCTTCATGACCTTCACCTTTTTTTCATTGCATTACCACACTCCCTTCAATTTAATATAGCATATAGTATAGTTCATTTAGATTCACAATAAACCTAATGTCTTTAATTGTTTCTGTATTACGAACGGCATATGAATACTCTTTGTTAACAATTTTATACTTTTTATACTTTGTGGCAACTCTGAGTTAATATTCTTTAATATTGAATAGGTATGCAGACTCAGTTAATAAAAATTGTTTATAATTTATTATTAATAATAATAATAATAATAATAACAACCGGTATCACTCCAAGCAAGGCAGTACAGCCATTATCACACAAGTGGATTACAGAGTGTGGAGGAATTAGGAACAAAAACATTAGCAATGAGGAGAAAGAAAATACCAATCAAGAGGACAGTAGATAGCGATTGACATTTCATATAAATCTTTGCAGATTAATGTTGGCTGGAAAGCATGGAGCCAAGAGTGAGTTCCACAAATGAGAATTGAGAGATAAGAAACTGTTAACATAGAAGTTGAGACTACATCTAGCTAGCTCAATAGTAAATTGATGAAATCTCACCAGCAGTCTAGTATTGTGCTTAAATTAAGACAGTCAAGGTAACATAGCAAAGAGCTCAACTGAACAATTACCATGAAAGTATTTACAAACAAACAGCACAGAGAGGCTACTATATAGTGGTGGGCAAGTGACTGAAACTGAACTGCCAGATCAGGACCAATAATATTGCTGATTCTTTTGATCTTATAAAGGAGCTCCAGGTAAATAGCAGGTTCACTATACCATATATGGCAACAATATTTCAAGCATGAATGATTGGTAGACTTATAGATGCGAAAGATAGATTCCAGAGAGAAATATTGTCTTGCCCAACACAGTGAACCAACTTTTTTGGCAGCTGATCTAGCAATGGATTCAATATAGTCTTTCCATTTCATGTAAGCTGAGAATGTTGGTGCAACAAGTTACTTTCCAGAAGGATGGCATCATCCCTGCTGATGGAAAGCAGAGAGAGATCTCTCAGATGATTGATGGAAAGAAGTTTAGTTTCAGAGGCATTAAATTAACAAGTCACCTTTTGCCCAAGTTAATGAGGATCTTGACATCGTTTTATGCACAAGCTGCCATTTTGACCTTGTCTGACTGATCAGCCTTACTACTGAGATGGAAGTAAATGGTAGTATTGTCAGCATAGATCCCAATTTGAAAGCTGATGTCATTGGGAATGGTCTTTAATGAAGATTAAAAACAGTGCAATTATTATTGGCACATTTCCAGTTGACCTGAAAAACGAAAGCTGTATTGCCTGTTTGATAAAAAGCACTGTAATGAGATGATGAATCAATTCAGCATTTTTTGTTAAGATCCTAGAGGCCCTAATCAAAGCCAGAAAGCTAATAGGCCTATAGATGTGTTGGATAGTTCACCAGAGTTCCTAAAAACTGGAACAACAGTCAATGACTTCCAGGAAGCAGGAAAACATGAGACTGCAAGGCATTTATTATACTTTTTAGAAAGAACAGGAGCTATTTCAGGAGCACTCTTCTTAATGACTATTACAGGGATATCATTGGCTCTTCATGTTTTGTAGGGATCCAGGTTAGAGATGAGAGCAGATAACCATCGAAGGGATTATATGCATATCACTCAAAAGAGACTCAGTTCTATGTGGAAAGTTAGGCAATCATCCAGATGATTCACGAGTAGAGCGAGGAGAATTTACTGGCAAAGCATTCAACTTTATCAGCAGAGAATGATAAAACCTCAAAACAATTGAAGACAGGGGGAATAGAGACCTTGCACTTGTTTAGTACCCTATTACAGAGCCACCAGTAATCTCAAGAGCCAAAGTTTTTAGAGGCAATGTGATGCCTCATTTTCTCAGCAAAGAGGGATGTAGCTCCTTTGAGGACTCTCCTCCATTTGTTACAAGGCAGTAGCAAATAAGCTCCCATTATGATGAGAGCTACTATACTGGTATAGCTGGAAATAGTAGTTCCTGCATGCTAAGGTGGCCGAGTATGCTGGTGCGAACCATGAAGAGGATTGTCGTTTCACCTGGTATTTCCAAAAAGGGATAAAACCTCCAATGCTGACCGAGTCAAGAAGAAACCTCAGTGGTGCAATTTTCATTTGGGAAGTTGGAGATGTCAGTCCAAGGAATATTATGTTGAAAATACCAGAATGAGTCCCAATCAGCATGCTGGTAACCGAAATAAGTCTTATGGATAGGGGGTTCCTGTTTAATGGATGCTTGGGAAGAGATATCAATAGCTACCACAGACTTATCTGAGTTACCTAGAAGGCAGTATTGCAAAAGTAAGAAGTACATCCAGTAGAGATGCCTGCTGCTCAGTTTAGCTATGGAAATGAGTAGGGAATCAATGATTTGAATAAGGGATTGGGCAATAAAAAAAATGTAACGTCTGTATGCCAGCAACATCAGTATCTTTAGAATTGTTTCAGCCGTGTGTCATGGTGAGCATTAAAGTCTCCAAAGTTGGCAGATAGATGGAGAGAAAGTACCTTTTCTATACTGTCAGTTACTGTGTAATATACTGCAGTCTTGGGAAGAGGTGAAAGTGGTAGAGGAAAAGAAGATAGCTGGCAGATTTTAGTAGCTAAAGATGGAAGTACATGAAAGAGTAGTCAGCGACCTCAAGAGACAATTCTCTGACCATCAGTAGATTATCCTGGATGTAAACAGCAATATCATGCATGTGAATGATGGAATCTTTTTGGCAAAGAGGAAGATACCCTGGAACCAAGAATTCATGAGACAATGGAAGAATTCAAGTTGGTTTCACAAAGGGCAAATATATCTAGTGACCATTGTAGGAGGAAGAAATTGTGATGGATACCATGAATATTGAAAAAAGATTGTGTGGAGTAGTTGATTTTTTGTTAGCTGGTTTAGTTTTATTTCTTTTTGTTGTGATTTCCATGAGATATGTTTTGAGGTGAGAGGAAGACCACCACCATAATTTAATCAAAGTCATCAATGGCAATACAAACCAGCCATTGCGTGGGTGAATGCAGAGCATAATGTAGCCTCAGTGATGCTATCTGGAAATACATGCAGGGGTGCCTACACATGCGCAACATGGCACTACAGATACCTTGATATTATGCAATTGATGAACAACCAAATACGATCAGTTGTAGTTGTAATAGGAGGGGATGTGGGATGAAGGGTCCAAGCAAAGCTGAAGCTACTATCTTGGGATGAGTTGTGTAGGTGGAGATGGTAGGGGGTGAATGGTCTTGAACCTCACTCCTGAAAGGTGGTACCAGGGTGGTACCATCTTGTACTTGGTGGGAGATGGACTGAAGGCTCTTTTAAATGTTTTCTTCTCAAATCTTTTGTACTAAATACAAGTGCTGTCTGGAATTGTCTTGATGAGTGGCAATAGAATTAGCAGTTTGATTCAAATAAGAATACATCTTTTCAAATACAGTATAAATTTCTGGAACAAAATAATCATGGTGTGGAGAAAATTATTTGAAGAGTAAGCACCATACCAGGATGGAAAAAGTGTAGGAAATTTCATCATCTGGTGTATTTGATTTTCACATTTAATACAAAACTGCAGAATTACTTTTGTCTGTAGTTCTACCAAGTTAAAGAAAAATTCCTTAAAGAATTCATTAAAATTATAATTATTTTTTATTATAGAATAAACCGTTTGCTTGAAAGCTGGTTTAAAATTTTTAAAAAAGCCACTCAAATTACATTGACAACTATTACGGATTAATATGAATAATATTTTGTCAAAAGGTTGGTTTAAAATATTGATTTCTAAAAAAGCTGTTGAAAATACATTGATGACTAAGTAACAAGGTTATGTACTTATATGAATAATATTTTCTCAACAACAAAAAAAAAATGTTGTTCTATAGGCCTACAAAAATTCTTGACCAGATAATGAAGAGATTAAAAAAGACTTGTTCCATTGTGATCAGATCATTTGTTTAGATATTGAAAAGTGGAACAAAACAAGAACTTTTCAACATTCTCTGATATGTCCAGAAAAAAAAAGAAGACAGTGCAAGAAATGATTCTATTCCCTTGATAAAAAAAAACTGTGATTGCTGGATAGTGCTGTTGGTAAAAGTACCTAACATTGATTCTCAAGAGATTCACAGCTTGACCTGCGTTAACTTTCTCTAGAAAAAGAAAAAGCCAAAAAAAAAAAAAAAAAAGCCAAGTTTCTGACAAAAAAGAAAGTCTCAGTTCATCTTGGTTGCTTACAAGCAACATTTTTTTTGGGTCACATGACACTGTTCATACCTTTGGTATCCTCAACAAATCAAAGTGATCAGACCATTTCTAAAGCTGCTTTCAAGACACACACATGGTTTATTTTACAAAACTGATATAAAGCTCTGCCTTTTTGTAATTTTGACAATGTGCAAAGTCCTCCTATATAGCAGTCAATATTAGGCAATCCCCTTACAGATGAAGAGACTTCATTCAATAGAAATGCGGTTCTACAGAAGGATGCTGAGGATAGCATGGATTGAACATGTAAGATATGACAAAGTTTTAGACAAAGGGGAAAAAAAAGAAACAAACTTTAGAAAGTGACAGTTGAAAATTGTAGGGCAAATAATGATGAAAAACAGATTAGAAAATTTGATACTGACAGAAAAGATTGAAGGCAAAAGTGACAGGAAAAAAAATTCAGCAAGTGGATGATGGAACAAGGTCTGAAGGGGCAATGCACACAAAAGTGGCATGGTGTGTGTGTGTGTGTGTGTGTGTGTGTGTGTGTGTGTGTGTGTGTGTGCATATTAGATTCTCCCATTGTTTTTGACATATGAATGCCCAGTAGCTCAGTTCTAAGAACAAAACAGCCAGACTACCTACATGATTTTGTTGTAAAGGAATGTCCCACACTCCCTATCACTTATGTGGATTGACTATATCAGTAGATATATATGGTGAGCACAGGATATACCTAGGGGCTTACTTCAGGAATTACTAGCCTGCCACCCAATTCCCTGTTTTTCAGTAGTGTATTCTCTTTTACAATAAACCTCACTTCTTTTATCTACACATGTGTTGCTGTTCCTTCACTCGAGTACCATCTTTGTCTTATTTTAACCTTCTTTAAGGATACAACAGATTTGATTATAGAGATGAAGGCATATGCAGAGCCAACCACATTTTTTTTTGAAAGAACCATATACAGGGAATAAGTGCACAGTGTGACTCAAGTCTCAGTTTTTAAATTTGGATGCATGGTGGTGTAGTAGATAGCAATTCGGAATTAGAAAGTCAAGGACTGAGTTCAAATTCTAGTCAAGTTTATTACATTCACATGTGCAAATAACCTTGGGAAAGGTATGAATCTATATCTTCTCCACGAGTTATTTTATCACAAAAAAGACAGGGCTCGATAGTCTTGGGTGTTGACCAGTTTACTAGAATTCAAACTAACTGAATTCAAAAGCTGAGGGATGTGTGTGCGTATATATATATGTGTGTCTGTGTATATTTAGGCAGCAATTTTTCATTAATACATGTTTCATTAAATAATATAGAAAAGTTTTGTCTATTTATTTTAAGTAAGTTCCTTTCATATTGTCTGATAAGTTTAATCACATTATTGTTGATAGACGAAAGGAATACACCATATTGATACATGTTTAAATCCAATTTAAGCTTTCAGCTTGCATAAACCATTATCAAAGATGACAGTTTCAATAAATCAAACAACACACGGGTGAAACAACAATGATAGTCCGCCCTTGCTGCATGAAAATTTCCAAGTAATGACAAACTTGTATATATGAGACGCAGAAGTGAAAATCACATCGCAGCTCGTGATGTCACACATGACGACACGAGAGTGAAAAACGAGAAGTATGGGAAGCTGTTGGTATAAACCAATGATTTCTGTTATAAATTATAGGCATTTAAGAATATTTGTGGAGATTTCATAGTTTATTTTGTTCAGGCTTTTACTCTTTTATATATAAAGGTTCAAGAATTTTTAATTTTTCTTTGTTTTCATGTTTAAGTATAGTTGTGTTTTCAACAAAGATTTTCCAGAATTGAGTACGTGGACAGGCACGTTGTTTTAAATGTCTAAATATGTTAGAGTTATCATTTAAATGTAGAGTCAAGTGCCGTGAAATCCTCGTTGACAACACAACTATACTTAAACATGAAACCAATAAACAAAAATTAAAAATTCTTGCAGATTTATACATAAAACAGTAGAAATCTAACCTGAACAAAATAAACTATGAAATCTCCACAAATATCCTTAAATGCCTATAATTTATAACAGAAGCCATTGACTTATACCAGCGGCTTCTCATACTTCTCGTTTTTCACTCTCGCGTGGTCATGTGTGACATCACGAGCTGCGATGTGATTTTTGTTACCACGTCTTGTATATATGAGTTTGTTGTTACTTGGAAATTTTTCATGCAGCAAGGGCAGACTGTGTGTTGAGCAAGCATCTGTAATAATGATTTGCTTGTTGACCTGGCATACGGTGTGCTTGATAGCAAGTAGTAGCCAGACATTGATTTATATCTATTATAAATAAAATGAAATCAATGTTGTAACAAACATTTTTCATGTGCATCAGTCAACTAGATGCTCCATTAAGCCACTAATTTTGCTGTCCTGTTTGGTCCAAGATTTTAATAAATTTCTTGTCTGGGAATTAAGGAAACACTAAATCTTTAAATGTTGATTGTAATCTCTGCAATTAAAGTAGATCTATAGTTTATAAATGCCACAGGCTTTCTTTGTTTTTTTCCTCTCTTTCTTTTGTTTTCATGAAGTTTGACAAAAACAATCATTAAAATTATTTCTATCTTTATACTCCACATGGAGAGATCTTACTTGGATAAAGCAGTAAAGATTTCTTTTCTGTTCAGATCAAGATAACCAGCCTAATTGTTTTCTGTGGAAAAGAGATAAAATAGACATTTAAGTTGAAATCAATATTATATGAAAATATAAAATAAAATGAATTTGTTTAGTCATTTGTGAAAGAAAATAAAAATGATTGAGATATTTGCTTTCAGGGCACATGTACATTGTGGCTTTTTTTCAGTTATTCTGTCTTTTATTAAAGTTTGTTGTACAATGAATGAATTTTAATGAGAACACAAGACTAGAGCTCTCATGTTTTAACATTACATTTTATTCAACTCCTGACTTTACATACTGGCTGAAAGATATTGCCAATGAAATGTAAGTGCCGATTAAATAATAACTAGATTCCAATGTCCATCAATAAACATTTTATTCACCCCAATATTTTGTCAATTCCTTTCAGAAAACTTGTGTTAAGTGGCACCTCCACATTGTCATCCAACATACAGACCCTACATTCTCTTCTGATATCTGAGAGATACTTCCCTAAACATCCCTGCAAGAACTGTTCATGTATCCATTTGTCAAATATTCTTATTCCCATGTTTGCAATATTGGATACAGGTAATGAGGTCATATACTTCTGTATTTAGTGACTGGGAATAACTGTACCAGGATTCCTTTGACAATCTGCTGCAAAATTTGCTTGCTGCATCTATTTTAGCATAATACCAAATTTTCAGACCTCACAGATGAGAATTCAAGAGACAAATAATTTCTTTCTGGGGTAGGTGTTTATATCTCCTATAATATAGCTTTCCCATGTTTGCAAACCAGACACAGCTGAGCCAATACGTATTAACCTGTCAAAGTTACCACTGACATTGGGTAGATTGTGAATCTCTATTCCTAGCTGTGATGTTATCATATTGAAACCTGCACATGGCTCCCTTAATGAGCTTGTGTGACATTGAGTGAAAAGTCTATCCTGGTATGTTTTGAGTTAAGACACATACTATAGTTGAGTAAATTTTTGACAAGATGTGGTTCAACATTAAGGTTTAATATCTCAGAGTTTGTTCAGTTGGCTTTATAAAAATGAAAGTGACATGCTTTTCTATCATACTCCTATTGAGAGATTATGGGCTTCTTCTCGATTTCTAGAGATTCATAACTTGGGAAAGAGAAATTATTTTCATCTCTCAAATCTATGAGTTAAATATCTACATAGACTAGGTTCTCTAGTCTTTGGTGGCACCCAGTCCAGGAGAAGGACAAATCTGAATTTACAACAACATGTAGATGGCAAGAGAAACCTTGCAACTATTTTTCCCAAGAAATGATACTAAGTCACATATAATAAAAATAAATCTGCAAAAAGCCATGATCACTTACACCTGAAGTGACATGGCATTCAAAGTCTGTTTATTATTAATGGGAAACATTTGAATAAAACTTTTCAAATAAATGAAAAGATGCGAAAATAAAGGAAAAAAAAAAAAAAATATTCCATTCCCAAAAGACAAATATAAATGAAAATTTTGCAAATCATTTGGTAACAAAAAGACACTGATGATACAAGGGGAAAAAAAACATCCGGGGAAAATAAAAAAAATCAGAAAAAAAGGAAATAAAAAAAACAAAATAAATAAAAAATACAGAAATCAGAAATAAACAGAAGAAACCAGAAAAAAAACAAAGAAAAAAACAAGAAAAAACACCAAGAAAAAAAAAAACAAGAACAAACCAAAAAGAAACTTGAACAAACAAAAAAAATAAACAAGAAAAAACCCTAAAAAAAGCAAAAAAGAGCAGAAAAAAACAAAACCAAGAAAAAACCCAAACCAAGAAAAACCAAAAAGAAACCAAAAAAAAAAAAAGAAAAACCAAACCAACCAAAAAAAGAAAGACCAAGAAAGACCAAAACAAGGAAAACCAGGAAAGACCAAAACAAGGAAAACCAGGAAAGACCAAACCAAATAAGAAAAACCAAAAGAAACAAGAAAAAACCAAAAAAAAAAAAATCAAGAAAAAAAACCAAAAAACAAAAAAAAGAGAAAAAAAACAAAAAAAAGAGAAAATAAACAAAAAAAAGAGAAAAAAAACAAAAAAAAGAGAAAAAAAACAAAAAAAAGAGAAAAAAAACAAAAAAAAAAATCGTGAAAAAAAACAAAAAAATGAATCGAAAAAAAACAAAAAAATGAAGAAAAAAAACAAAAAAATGAAGAAAAAAAACAAAAAAATGAAGAAAAAAAAAAAAAAATGAAGAAAAAAAACAAAAAAAATCAAGAAAAAAACAAAAAAATCAAGAAAAAAAACAAAAAAATCAAGAAAAAAAAAAAAATCAAGAAAAAGCAAAAAATCAAGAAAAAAATGAAGAAAAAACAAAAAAATGAAGAAAACAAAAAAAAATGAAGAAAACAAAAAAAATCAAGAAAACAAAAAAATGAAGAAAACAAAAATGAAAAAAAAAAAATGAAGAAAAAAAATGTATAAAAAAAATGAAGAAAAAAAATGAAGAAAAAAAATATAGAAAAAAAATGTAGAAAAAAAAAATGAAGAAAAAAAATGAAGTAAAAAAAAATGAAAAAAAAAATGAAGAAAAAAATAAAAAAAATAAATCAAGAAAAAAAAAAATCAAGAAAAAAAAAATCAAGAAAAAAAAATTCAAGAAAAAAAAAAATTCAAGAAAAAAAAATTCAAGAAAAAAAAAAAAATCAAGAAAAAAGTCAAGGAAAAAATCAAGAAAAAAAAATCAAGAAAAAAAATCCAGGAAAACACAAAAAACAAGAAAACAGAAAAAAAACACAAAAAATAAATAAGCAAAGAAGACACAAAAATAAGCAAAGAAGACACAAAAATAAGCAAAGAAATGTTTTTAAAAATACAAAAAAAACCCCAAAAAGCATAAATAAAAACTACAAATCAAGAAGAGAAAACAAGCACTTGCAAATTCCCACCAAAAATTGTTATGCAGGTAATATCTTGGATGGATTATTTTTCATTAGACTTGCCTAATTGGAATGTGCATTATATTTGTTGAATGATAGGGGAATGAAAAAATTTTATCCATCAATAGCTAACCATTTCATAATTATCTTCAAATACATCTGTACAGTATGGACATTGCAGGAAAGATAAAAAGAGTGGAATTTGAAGGAAGTTCAAGTATAAATAAATGATAAAAAATCTATTTATATCATCAAACAACTGAGAACGAATAGGACAGGAAATTTGAAATTGTGCCCATTCAAATGATTCAAGTTCATTACAAGTTCACTATTGTCAACCTGGACTATCATAAAAAATGCAACAGTCAATAATCAGCCTTTATTCTACACTGAATAACCTAGAGATTATTAGAGAACCTACTGATCAATAGAAATGAAAAAGTATCTAAAATATCATGGGTTTTAGATGTCTTTAAAATAGACATTTCCTTTTCATTTCTGAAATTAGAATAATTAAAATCCTAATTCCTTCCAGCTTTCTTTGACCTAACAGAATTTGCACTCAGAGGTATTTATGTTAATCTTCATTTGTCTTCCAACTTGGCTAGTGTCCGGGGGAATGTCACTTTAGTTCAATTCTGGACTTGTACCAAAGATAGTCTAACCATTCCATCAAAGGGAGATAAGTCAATGGGGAGTAAGACCTGAAGTGACCTAATGAGTTTACCTCTACAAACAATGGCCAGAGAATGCAATTCATTTTGCAAACCCCAGCTGTCATTGTTTCAATAATTCTGGTACATTTACCAAAAATTATTCAGAATATATCTTTAGAACATGAAATAGAATTAAATGTTGATCTACAATTGGTGATTGAAAAAAGAATTGTGGTAACATTAGCTATTTAAGATATACCAGGTATTCAGATTTGTTTTTAATCATTTCACTCCTAAGTAAGGCATAAATGCCACTAGGTTACAGGGAGTGAAAGTGAGAGAAAAGACTGAATATATGGAGGAAAGGAAAAAAGATGAACAAGATTCAAGAGGATAAAAGACGGTGATTAAGGTTGCATTTACATTTTTGAAGATTGTAGTTATCAGGGAAGAAAGTAAATGGAAGGGAGTTTCATAGGTGGAAAGTCTAAGTAAAGAAACTTGGATTAGAAGAGGCAGTTGCATTTAGCTATTTCAACAGTAAAACAGTGGGATTAATGCTGATCTAGTAGCATACTTAAATTCATGTAGTCAGGACACTATGTAAAAAATCTTGTCAGAAAAGTTGCAATGAAAATATTTGTAGAAAAGGGAGATGGAAATCATGTCATGTCAGTGAAAAAGTGTCTGAGATGCTAAATCAGGATTAATTATATTATAGATCCTTTTTGGGATTTTGTCAAGAGCCTTGAGATACTGTCATATATGGTCAACAAGTTTTCAAAAGGAGAATTAAGAAATATTTGAGATGAGAAATGTTCATACATTTATTTATGAAAGCAATCATAAAAAAATTATTTCCATTATTATAATCCACTTGGTGAGACATTGCTCAAATAAAGTTATTTGTTTTCTGTGGGATAGAAATAAAATAAAGATATTTAAATTGAAATCAATATTATATATATTAGTTTAGTCACTTGTGAACAAATATTAATTATTTTTTGTTCAATCAGTTTTAGGCACATTTTAATGATAATACAAAAGTTAATCTTTCAGGTGTAATTTCATACTTTATTAACCTCCTGATTTCATCAATTACTGTTGTTCAATGTGTGGACTAATATTTATCATAGTTTTTATAATGTTTCGGCTGTGGTATGTGTCACACTTTGTTAACTTTGGGGAATTTGGACAGAGCCCTTTATTTAAATCATGCAAGTAGACTGTTCTCATTCCACTGTCCTTGTCATATAAAAGTTTGTATTCATTTGTCCTTCTGATGTCACTTATCTACCTCATGAGATTGCATAACCCATCTAAGTAACTGAACTGCTAACTACAATGTAACTAGATCTGCTTAGCTAACATTTTTACCTATGAAACTGTGTCATCTAGAAAAATATAAGTGGGGGAAATTTGGAGCCTTACACCAAATATCACCTTTCTGCTTCTTCAACTGACCTAGAATCTAAGACTTTTACATGTACATAATCTCGTGGATAAAAAGTGTTGTTTAATCAGATCTATCTAACTGGTGGTTGTAAGTTCAATCTTTGGATAGGAGAGTGGAAAAAGCATACTCTAATCCCGTGAAAGAGAAACTCCATCACACAGATCAATTAACTGATACTCAGTTTCCTCTAACGTGGAAAGTAGAATAAGTATTTATTCCTTGATGTAAGGTCAATAACAGGGCAGACTGCACTGGATGGTCTTGGTTAGCAACCAGTCTAGACAATGGACAACTCTAAATTCAAACCAGCCTATAGAAGGTTGTGCTCCATCAAGCTATCTTGCCAAAGACACACCACTGTTGCTAGGGCTGTTGCTAAATGTGGTGCTCCTAGGACACCACTGTATTACAGGACTCATGATTGTGTGTGACATATGGGGTGTTTTTACTTGGAGAATCTGGTAGATACACATTTTAGCTTTGACAGAAACTACTTGTTTTCAGAGTTCCACTAAATACGAGAAAGTATTCACAAAGCTCTTGTTAAAAAAATATTTTAAGAAAACTCAAATGAATAACTCAATTAAGGAGGACAGATAAAATACATTTTGAAATATTAAATTTGACTTCTCTTGAAGTTATCTGGCAGATACATAAAAGCGGCAAAATAATGCTGAAACTTTATTCCCAAATCATTTTTGTTGTTGGTCAAACTGAGAACTTTTCAGCACACCTTCATAATGTACATGTGTCTACTAAATGCCAATGAAGTGTGTAGTTGATCAGTTATTCAGATCAATTTTTGAGTACAATCTGTATAATGTCATTACTAAATGTTAATTTGAAAATTATTTAATTATTTACAAATAGATCAATCAGATCATTTATATACAGTCAAAGATAAAAATGCAGTAATATTTTTCTGAAAATTTATCGCTAAAGTTATTAATATTCAACACTACGCATTAACCAGGAAGAATATTATGTTGAAAAATAAATAATTTTGTAATCTTCAGGCTTGGGATTTATTGCTGTATCTCTCATATATATATATATATATATATATATATATACTAGCAGTAGAGCCCGTCGTTGCCTGGG
Organism: Acanthosepion lycidas; assembly: GCA_963932145.1. Taxonomy (NCBI): domain Eukaryota; kingdom Metazoa; phylum Mollusca; class Cephalopoda; order Sepiida; family Sepiidae; genus Acanthosepion; species Acanthosepion lycidas. Next base: position 104,306,143 of record OZ010576.1, on the reverse strand, counting down.
GATGTAACAGTAAGAGATAGATCAAGTATCAACCATCATAAAGACTGAAATATAAAATTGACAAAGATTATTGTTTAAGGTTGACGAACACGCATGTCGTAATTAGTTTTTTTTTTTTTTATGAATTGGTCAAACTCAAACAAAAACATTGTTTTCAATCGTTATGAGTCTACTGATTGAATAGAATTTTATTATAAACAATCGTCTTGTAAATGGAAGCTTTAAAGCATTCTGAATGTAAAAATAAAGAAAAATGTGTGCAAGATAATAAGTAACACTACCTGCCAAAAAGAAGAAAGTGAAGTTTTGTTGAAATCGGTTGAAAAATGTAGGAAATCCGATCCCATATATAAATGAACACACATACACACAAACAACCTGGGTTTTATAATAAGTATAACTCGATATGAGTTGTCCCCATTTCATTCTCGTGATGCCTCTTAATTGTGTTTTCAAATTGATTTTGTGCAAAAACAGTTGTGTTTTTCCAATTTTTGGCACTGTTAGAACCACTGCAAGGTAATTTTACGTAGTCCTGTGAAGTTTTGTTGAAATCGGTTGAAAAATGTAGGAAATTCGAACCAATATATAAACGTACAGACACACACACGCAATCTGCATTTTATAATAAGTAAGAGATATATTATATATATATATATATATATATAAAATTCTTACATTGATCACAAACACTACACTCATAGACTAACTTGTCACTTATCAAAACTTTGTGCAGTCCATGCACATATTGATCATCACATCACAACCAATCAACCAACCAAAAGGGAAACAGTAGATAATACTAAAATATTATATCACACTCACTGCTCATTCTACTCTTATTATACAAAAGAAACCAATCACATAGAATAAGACATTTCACCAAAAGAAAGAGCATTTTAAAGTGTGCCAAAAATAATATGTATAATAAGTAAAATATATTTGATACATTCATTTTCCAGTGATGCCATCTTCAATAAAACCATTCTACATGACATCATTTATACAATACACATTGTTAAATTGGAAAAGTAGGATTCATAAAATGCCAGTATGTAAACAACAAGGTTGTCTTACCATTCTGGCAACATCAAATTCTTTAAAATTTGAGAAACATTCTAAAATAATAAAACATGAATAGGTTATACATAATATTGATTTGGTTGAATAACTTTCTTGAAAAAAAAAAAAAAAAAAAAAAAAAAAATAAGTTTGTTAAACTGTTAAACTTTGCTGGATGTATTTAACCCTAGAACCCTAACCATGGGTATATAGTACCGAGCACAAATTTTCCTATTTTTAATTACAATTTTCAGTACCTGATTTTCTTACCTAAATAATGTAGTTCAGTTCCTATTAATATTAACTCAAAGTACAAAATTTGAAGTGCCTGCATGTAAAATATTTCAAATAAAAGATTTATATTTAAAATTTTTTTTAATATTTTCAAAATTGGGTATGATATATCCATGATTAGTAGTGGTGAAACTTTATTGATGGTTAGTGTTCTAGGGTTAACAACTTGTTGAAATGGATCATATATATATATATATATATATATATATATATATATATATATATATTGGTGCAAAAATAATGACGTAATAATGTCGTTTTTTTTTACGTATTTTTAACATCAATAACGACATTATTACGTCATTATTTTTGTACCAACCTAATATATATGTATATGGGGGGTGTATGTGTGTGTTCATAATCATAAATGCATCCACAGTTAAGTGGAATCTGTGTTCAGCCTTGTGCATGTACATCAGTGTTGGTACTTATTCATCATCACAATATGATAAACAACTTTGCAATTTTATACTGCGATTTATTTACATTTTTATGATAGTTTTTGTACTAGAAGGTGTTTTTGGGGGGATATTTATTTTTATAGTATATAGTATTATTTTAGATGTGTGCAGAAAAAGACATTTTTCTTTATGGGGAAAGTTCATGTTGATTTAGAGAAACTGATGTTGTTGCAATCTTCGGTCAGTCATTTGATCTTCCCTGCTGGGTATAAGAGTGTTACAACTTTGCATAGATTTGTGGCATTTTTGATTTGAGTGATTCAGACTTTATAGTTTTCTGTTTTCAGGAGATCAAATGATTTTGAACTTAAACTAACATCACTGACTTGAAAATTCTCCCTTTTTTTTTATACCCCATAATCTGCTTTTAATAAGCCTGCAAACTTTAATTCTGATTTTAGATTCTATTTTTGATGTTTATTCCCCCATGAACCTTTCACTTTATATATATATATATATATATATATATATATATATAGGTTGGTGCAAAGATAATGATGTAATAATGTCGTTTTTTGACGTTAAAAAACGACATTATTACGTCATTATTTTTGCACCAACCTAATATATATATATATATATACACACACACTCTCTCTCTCGACATCCATCCAAAATCTTTACACACTATTACTTTAATCTCCAGTTGTGGTTTAAAGCAGGATAAAATTAAATTTCTCAGCTTGGCTGGCTGCCAGTATAGGAGAAGGACTAATTTGAATTCCAAACTATGGAGAAAGCAACAGGGATCCACTATTAGCTTCCAAAAAATCCATGACATTTCATAGAGAATATAAAACAAGCATCTGTGGAGAAAGTTGATCACCTATGCCCCAAAGGGTCACAGCATTATAAAATTTCTTAATAAATTTTGAATATGACTACACACACACCACACACATTTTCTTAGAGATTAGAGATGAATGTGTGTGTATATTTAATAATTCACTTTTTATTTAGTAATTCAGTGAGCAAATATCTGTCACTGAACAGAAATAGAAAATAAAATAAATAGAATAATTCTTTTATATCAAGTACAAAAGTTGCATAAACATGGTACATCGATGCATTGCACACAACCCAGTTGGGAGTTTAATATTGACAATCTACCATGCTTATTAATCTTATAATTTCAGAGTTAAAATGACCATGCAATAGACTACATTTTAAATGGAAATATCCAACTGTATGATATCAAATAATCTCATTTTAGAATGAAATTCTCAATAATCATGAAATATTTATTCCAGGCACTAAATTTATGGCAAGAAAATTTAACAATATTTTATTTCCTGCATGGAATTGGGCAACGAGAAGTTTTGATTTATGAAATGATGAAGACTATTCAATAATTCTGTACACTAGAAGATGCCAATGAAACACAGGAAAAATCCCAACCAGTTATGATATATGATTTCTTTTTCTTCTGAAACATTGTAATTTGATGACTCCACACAATTCGTAAAACTCCATAAAGTAATAACCTTTTATCCCAAGATAATAAAACACACTTTATAAGAATTCCTAGAAATAAATTTGAAAATAAAATCAATAAATATACTTGAACCCTAGAAAGGTAATGGCATTTGCCAAACAATATCAAGTAATGGTGGAAGCATATATATATATATATATATATATTTATTTTAAAGGAGTCATAAATAATTTCCATTTTTGTTTATCAACATCACCATTCAAAAAAATTTCATTGAATTATTTGCTCTGACTTGTTGCCACTTACCAGTAAAATTCTGCAGGTTTTGATGTGAAAAGGTCTTTGATGAACTGTTGAACATAGTTTTCATTAGAGGAAGTTTTTCCTATCAAAACATTTTGCAGTGACCATAAAAGATAACTGGTTGGTTCTGTGTTGTGCTTGCTGGAAGATTTGCTAGTCATCAAGTGGAGATTCGTGCCTTCACTGCATGACAGTAGCTACTCTAACACATAAACAGGTGGTCCAACCAGTTCTGCTTTGGGTATTAAGACAACTGATGACAGATATATAAGCCCCCACCCGAGAGGAAACAGAGGTATAGAGTTTCTCAAAACTTCTTGAGAAGAATAAACATTCTGATAAATGCCACACACCCAATTAATGATATTAATTGATAAAATCCAGTGTTGAATAAACAATAATCTTACATATCAAAGATTTAGTCTGTACAAGTTTTCTTTTTAATCATATCACCCCAAGCAATGCAATAATGCTAGTAGAATGCAGGGGTTACTGAGTGTTAGAGAATCTGAGAAGAACTACCATGAAGGAGAGAAGATAATAGCAGAAGAATTAAGTCAGAAATGACATAACTTTGATCTTCAAAAATTTAAATGCTAACTTGAAAGCAAGAATCTGGAAGTGAGTTCTCTAAGCAAGAAGTGCAATAGAAAAAACTGTCAGCATAGAACAGTTACATCTAGTCATTTTGACTGTAAAATGATGAGAACTTGCTGCCAATCTAGTACTGTGCTTAAATTCATAAAGTCTCGATACCATAATGGAATTTCCTCAGAACAATTACCATGTAAGTTTTTATAGAAAACATACAAATCTATGTTACAATAGTGGGAAAGGGACTGAAGATGAAATGCCATATCAGGATCTATAACATTGAAGATTTTCTTAAAAATGTCTAAATATTTAGACCAGATTTAGCAGAAATATTAAAAGCAAGGATGAATGGAAGATAAATATGTAAGATAGAAATGGTTTTAGCAAAATATTAGCGGGTTTCCTTATGCACAAGAAATTCAACTTTCATTAACCTATTAACCAGTGAAATTTATAAAGTCTATCAATAAAAATACTTTTACAGGAAAAGAGGTTTCTCAAATACAGTAACTGTTACCACTCTTTCAAATAATGATGTAGAGAAGATTGGTATTTAACTTTAGGAAGGAGCCAATAAGAATTCATGACATTTATTCACCATAACATCTGCATGAAAATGGTAATATTAACAGTTTCCTTATAAAGAAACATTTAGCATTAATTAATGGAGAAGCCAGTCCTACTATCAGTTGAAATTTATAAATTCTATTAAAGTAATTTTTCAGGAAAATAGGTTTCTCTAGTCCAGTAACTATTATCACTCTTTCCAGTAACGATGGGTGGGTTTCATTTCTAACCTTTGTTCAAAGTAGTGCGAAATATCATCATTTATCATGGAGTTACATGTGCTATCCATTTTAATTGCTATTGAAAGTCTTCACGTGATGTGGTTTCTGTTATTTATCATGAGACTCCAAGAAAGATGGTCCTCGCTAAGACGTACAGGCTTCATTTGCTTAAAACTATTTTTTTTCATTTTTCAAATTTTTGCCAAGAATAAGAGAATTGGATAAATGGATAAAACTAAATTAAGTTTCAACAACAACAATATTAGAAATGGATTTATGAAAGACACAAGCGGAAAGTTCAAATATCCAGGGGAAAACCTGTGAAAACAAGTTGAATCGATATACCAGATAAAATTAGAAGCACAGTAGTGCTACAGATTATTCAAATATGACTTAATAAGGAAAACTGAAAGCAAGAATAAAAAAAGGTTTATCTTAGTGGAATAAGAAAAAACAATCCCTGAAAATAAAGAGCAGAAATCAGATGAATGGAGTAAAACAGGGAATATTGATAAGGAAATATGCAAGACTGTTTCTTGATTGGTTTAGAAGACCATACACAAAGCTTTACATCTCAAAGACGGCACAGATTATATATGAAAAGGAACATAACAGGAGAATAATCAGCATTAAAGATTGTGTAGCCCCATGGCGAAAAGGAAAATGGATAAATACAACAATAAGATGAGAATATTATTACAAAAAAACTGCCTGAAACAGTATGACAATAATATAATAAAAACGAAAAAAGTGGGAGAACTGGAGAACACAATAAGAAAAGAGAACTGGGGAAAAAGAAAAAAGAAAAGTTATATCAAGAATGTGATAGAAAATATTGTGGTCGAAAAAAATATCATTGATATAACTATGCAGAGGACAACAAAATTCCTTAGCATTGCTTCTCAAAAAATTACGTCAAGACAAACTATGTCAAAACGATATTAACACCCCCCCGCCAAAAAAAAAGAAGTAAAACAAACTTGGAATAGGGATTGGATGAATTGGTACTCTGAAGAATAGTTGAGTCTGTATAGGCAATGGTGTTGCTGGAGGTCTTCGAGGATATTAAGAAATTGTGGAAAAACACTGTATGACATCGAATGAGAAGGCGACACTTAAACTCATCAGTATTGGCATGCTTGGAACAGTTTCTTTCAAAGAGCTTTGCAATGATAATGGAAACTTAAAGTTCTCTAGTAATACTGTCATTTGGATTATTTCAAAACTTAGCTATAATATTTAGGAAAGTGCTGCAGTATTGAAAATAATAGTTTTTCTTGTGCTGCGTTCATTCAGGGTGTTGGCGATTATGGGTCTCCATAATTTCCTGTCCTTTGAAGATATTTGCTGTCACTTAGTTTCTGGTTAATAATATTTTAACAAAAACAATGGAACAAACGGTAAGTGAAGAAAAGGTTTAATCACATGAGGGACATGGGTTGAGAGTACAATAATAGTGAATACTGTAGCTCAGTGCAACAACGCATACGACTCAACGCTACACCCTTATGATAATGTCCCTATAAGCAGACGTCTGACTGATAGTAAATGGACGTGTCTGTATTCAATAATTAGTGTAGTAATAATTATGTTGAGTACTTATTATAGTTGGTAAATCAAAAGTATTGTACAGGATTTCCATAGGTAAATCTCTCTTAGATTATTTACTTGGAATATATTGGTTTTAATTAGTTTAAATGCCTTTTATGTCGCCAATTTCGACATCCTACAAATGCGAATTACTATTTCACCATCTTCCTAACTTTCTTTTCCTGCTTGGTAAATCCTGAAAAAAAAAACAAAAAAAACCCTATCTCCAACTTTGAAAGATTTTATAGTTAATTTTGTTCTAGACCAACATTTTATTTTTTAAACACTGATTTTATTTTCCTGGCAAGCATTAGTTCCGCTAGTCACGTCCTCGATGCAATATTTGGGTTAGTGGTCAATCTATAAATTCTTAAATAATGTTTGAGCATTACTTCTATGGTCTCCTCTTCATTTGGCTTCTTTAACGCCCCCCTTTGAACGTATCAACAAAACGTTCAGCTTGACCATTTTGCAGCGTTATAGGTTCAACTGCATAGTATTTGCAAACATTTTGGAAGTTGCTTGCGTATTAGGCCTGGGTTGATAATTTACAGGTGGTGATTTTATCGCTAGAGCAAAAACTTTGCATCACTTAATCAAATTTTGAATATCTTGGTCCATTTTAGATAAATCTACGTAACTTCAAGGAATTTATTTATTGACATTCTATAATGTCCAACACGAAACCTCTTTAAAATTTATTTTTTGCAAGTAATGAAGAATTACTACTCTTTCCGTGTACATAAGTACTGCATCGCAAATGGAAAGACGTATTTTCAGTCACACTTGGTTTATTGCATTTTAATTTCATCTAAAATCAAGAGTAGTTTCCTTATTGTTATACAAAATGCTTTTTCTAATTTTCAGAAATTAAAGAAGCAGTCACCATCTCAAAAGGTTCCTTAGATTCTGGGATTAATCTGGACAAACCATCTGCATGTCCCAATTTGTTTGATGGTATATATTCCATCTTAAAATCATAGTTTAGTAAAATCATTCCCCAAACTTTCAAGCTGATGGCAGTATGTTTTGGAATACATTTTTTAGGGTCAAAGACAAACGATAATGGGTGGTGATCTGTTTGCTGAATAAATTTCCTACTGTGTATCATTTTGCGAAATTTTTATTCCAAAAATAACTAGCTAGCGCTTCTTTTTTGATTTGACTATTTTTTTCAGCCACTGTTAGCGTTCTAGATGCATGGGCAACTGCTTTTATTTTACCTTCATTGAATTTGTAACTGTTCTAAGGGCATAATCGCTAGCATCTGATGCTGCTATTATTTGTAAAGCAGGATTAAAATTCATTAACAATAATTCAGAGATTAACATATCTTGTAGGTCTTCAAATGTTTTTTTGACATTCATCGGACCAATTCTACACCGTACCTCTTATAATACTTTATTTATAGGCGCCCTCAATTTATGCATATTTGGCATATAAAGATTGTAATAGATTCAGGGCCCTAGAAACAACTGTAAAATAGCAACATTTGTCAGAGGAGGGATATTTTTTAAAACAATGGAACAAAAGATTAGTGAAGAAAAGTTATTACACAAGTAATACAGACTAATGATACAATAGCGAATACAGTAGTTCAGTGCGATATTGCGTACGACTCAATGCTACGCCTTATGACTGTTCCTAATGAATGGACGAGTCTATGTTCAACAATTAGTGTAGAGAAGGTCGGTCGTCTTTCTCCACAGCATCAACATTGGATGACTGGAAACCGCAGTTAAAATTTAAAGTATATGGAGAAAGATGGGGGATGAAAGAAGACTTGCTGTCACTTCATATTCAGCGATTAGCAAAAGACATTTGGTGTGTAGATAAACATGCATGACTATTAATAATTTTGACACTGCCCAAAACACGGACTCTACCATCCATCCATCTAGGCCCATTATCTGACCATTGATACGGGCATTTATCTAAGAGCTTACTATCTGATTTGAGATCACATAATGAACATTGGAAAAATATCAAGAATCTCCTTTTAGTATCTTACTTTGGGAATGATTTTGATGTGTGTTGCACTTGGAAAGGATCCAAAAATAAAAGTCGTACGTAAGCCAAGAAAGAAAGTAAAAGAAAAGACAGTCACGCTAATCTTCGTTTCCTTCATGTTTTCTCTCAAATTAATTAAAAAAACAAAAAAAAAACAAAAAAACTGATCAGCAAAAATAATAGCAAAACAGTCAGCATAGTAAAAACATTGATAATCGTACTTGTAACAATAGTAACAAAATAAGATCCATTATATTTACAATGGTGACAAGAAAGAAGGATGGGAAATTAGTGCAATGGAACCATCCGGGCGACAAATGGAACCATCATGCAGAGTTCAAATTCCGGTCTTCTTTCATTCAATTTTGTAGTAATGCCTCTGGAAAAGACATGGTTCCAATTCATCTTTTGGGAAGCTATGTGTTAAATATTAGGGCATACAGGGATTACACGTTGGATAGCAGACAATCTAAGCAAAAGACCAGGGCCGGCGCAAGTGATACTTGACCACTCCGAATCTATTTTACGGGACGCCCACTCTACTACATTTCAATTTTCATAAGATAATATTCATATAAAATATAAATATTACTGTAAACTAATTATATACAGTAATGAAACATATGCAATATAGGTGAATAATTCAACTAGAAAAATTGACAATAAATAAGATGTAATCTCAATACAAATTAGAGACGGATCATAATAAACAATTCCCTCATAAATAAATCAGCAATGTTTTCTGACAATTTTTAACATCAACTTGAGATTTTTATTGCTAAAAAGTTGAATAAATTTAACACATTTAACATTAGGAATAAAAAAAATAGTAAATTTTATATCGTTTTGTCGACATGTATCATGAGCAAAACAAATACAAGAATTTGGACGAAAAAAAAAGAAAAGAAAAGAAAAGAAAAGAAAAAAAAAGAAAAAAAAAGACGACCCAAGAATAACATCAAAATCAATCAATTGTGCTTAGTTTAAATTAGCAATATATATAAATGTAGGTAGAAAAAAAGCAAATGTTGATAAGATCACAAAGAACTGCCTGGGACCTCCAATCAGACTTACTTCCATCGCCCTTTCCATGTTTGGATGTGACCGTAAGGCATGGGTGGTTTGAAAATCAGGGACTGCCTTCCTAGGCTGACGATGAGGTGCTCTCTTCTTTGGCTTGAACCTGAACTTCACAATCAGAGATTGTTTTGGGAGCATTTTATAGATAAGGGGGAGCTTATCTCCATTCCTACTCCCAGCTATGAAAACATTTGTAACATATATAATGTACATATATAAACACGACGCGTTTTAGAATTTCCCCTCAAAACATTGTGATTATATATGTGTATGTATATATATATATATATATATATATATATATAAAATTTTAGATAAATAAGAACACTAGAAAACAAGACAATTACAAAAGACTCTTATATAAATAAACAAACACAAAGGAAATAAGAGAAATAATTATGTATTATATCAAATTATTATATTAATTTTAAGTAATATTTAAGTTTTTCATTTTTTTATCATTTCACCCAAAGCAAGGCAACAAAGCTACTAAGATGCAAGTGGTTACTAAGTGTTAGAGAATAAGAGGAAAAATACTATTAAAGATAATGAACAAGAATTGAGACAGAAGATAACGATTGACATTGAATTTAAATTTATTTTTCTGAAACTTCAGATGGACGCGTCGTCTCTCCTAGAATTCGGAACGCCACAAATTATACTCATGTTAATATATACAAAAAAAAAAAAAAGAAAAAAAAGTCGAATGCACATGAAACATGATTGACCAATGAAAATCAACAACACAAAAGTAAAATAATAGAATTTCTTTCTTCTGTTTCTTTATATCTCAGTCTCTCATGAAGCTTTAATAAACATGAAACATGTTAGATTAATAAACGTTAACTGCTTATTCTTTATCTTATTCTCTCGGACTCCGATCCAGATTTGAATCGAACTCATTTCCTTCGATGTAAATTGCCACGGATTCTTGTGGAAGATAGTGGAGTGGTTTCCCATTGCCATTTCCACCTGTGAACTCAGCGTAGTCCTAATATGTTGGTTGCCAACAAGGCTAGAGAGGCAAGTCTACCTGATATTTACCACACAGCTGGTTACAAGGTGAAAAAAAAGGATTGATTCATAGCTTTTCCAAAGGTATTAGCGAGAAAGTAAATGTCACAGAATAGAAAATAATTTACACTCGGCTCATTGATTCTATTTTCAGCGCCGGAAACCGTTGCGCTATCAGCACATCTGAGTTTTACTGTTCTTGATAATCCGCATTAAATAAAGTTAGGAAATTTGGAAAAATAAAATTGTTTATAGGCAATAAATATTGTCGTCTTAGGTGATTGCTAATATTCTCATATTTATTCATAACATTTTTGTTCATCTTCTTCGCTAATCGAATATGGATTTCTTATAATTCTGTTTTTCAGTGTTGCCTAGATATATTTTGTTATTAGCAATGTTGTGTGATAATTTTTTTTTTTTAACTATTTTACATGTTGGCTTTTAAAATGTACCTTTAAAAAGAAATATGAAGAAAATAAAATCACTACGAAGGGTATTGGCATTTTATTTATTTATTTGTGCTATTTTAAAGCAATCTTTCTTATTACAGCTTCCTTTATGAAGAAGTGAAAAATTCAAGGTAGGGTAGAGAACGTGCATTTGCTATAAAAAATATACACGTTTATGTATATTTTTGGACACATGAAAATGCATGTCGATGTTAAATTGCTTAGTCGTGCATCATATTTGGAAACGGCCTAATAATTTAGATGCAGTGAATTATATTTTTGAAACCCGCAAAAGTTAAATTCTTCACGAACATGGTTTTTCGTTAACCGAAGCCAAAAGCAAAAATAACCTATGTGAAAATGAAAATATATAGGATTTTCTTTAATATATTACTTGGTTGAAAGTGGGCTTCTTTCATAACCAATAAGAATAGAATAAACCATTTCAAAAACGTTCTATTCCACACACACACACACACACACACACACATTATTCGTGTGTGAGTTGAGAGGTAAAAATAAATGAAAAATAACGATGTACGGAGATTTGATTTCTACGTTAGATGAAAAATAAATAAATAAACTTCCGATTTTCTAGTGGAATTTAGTTTGAGATATTTCAAGCATTGATAAGAATGTGTTGCCAGGTTACAAATACAATGGGCTTTAGTGCTGGAATTTCAACCATACAAGACTTCTTTAGTAATGCGTTATACAAAATTAAGTCAAATAACAGAAGCAATCTGGAAAAAAAAAATCCAAAAACCACCAACCAAAAATAAATAGAATTTTTCCGTCATATAAAAATAAATATAAATTTAATGAGGTAGGATCTCCCTATTCACGGTATCATCAACAATTTAACCGCGGTTGATTCAATCAGTGAAACTTTAGAGTTTATTAAATTAAAATTACTTTGCAAAATGTCTATCAAAAGAGTAAAATATAAAAATAAGGACAGAAAGATCATAAAGAAAATATTTTGAAAATATAAAAATAAATACTTTTTACTACCTTCAAAATCATTCTTGAGAGTCAAAAAATGTTTCACTTATTGTTTCATTCATTTAATTTGTATAATCATGCAAATCAAATATATTTCTTAATGGCAGGAGTTGCGTCAACTCTCTCATCAAATGGGCTAAAGGTGTATAGTAAAATATCACTCAACCTGAAATATCTTTTGCTGTACGACTGCGTTAGTGTTTATCTTAATGCAAATGTAATAATAGATATTTAATAAATAAAAGACACCAATGTGTAAATGTAGATAATTCCTATATAGAAAGGAAATGCCTTAAAGTGTTACCTTTAATCAAAAATGTAAAGAAAAAGGTTGGATGCACTGTTGATAACTGGTGCTGGTAGCAAACCTACACCTGTGCTGCTGTATTATAAAATATAAACGGTGGAATCTTTTATACCATCAATTATAGTAACAGTCCCTTCCTTCAACAAATAAACATTGAGATTGCAATAAATATTTGTTTTATATGCAATTAAAACATGAAGTGGCTTGTAATGTGAGAAACAGAAGGATTTTAAAAATTGACTTTTTAAGATCAAACAGCGTGTGTGAACATATGTGGTTAATAGTTTTGTCTGGTTTAAAACAGATGCAAGAAGAGACGCATTATGATCAACTTCTACCATAAAATATGGTCAATATTTAATATTTTTTCCTGATTTGAATAAATTCTGAAATGGTAACAAACTTTCTTATTTCAGTGAAAAGAACAAGGTTAATAAATAATAAATAATTTGGGATTTCGATGCTTCAAGATCAGTTAATAGAACATGAAAATATTTTAGAAGAAGGTCGGGAAATGTCTTTCATATAGGATGGGAAATAGATGTATTCAAAAAAGGAGAGCAAGATTTTGAATTGTCTAGCACACTTATTTATTGTTCTTGTATACAGGGCCGGTGCATCTGACATCCGAAACCCTCAACCGGTGGGGTGTTTTTTTTTTAGGTCCTGTTGTAGCCTCTGTCATTTCTTTTTGATCACTGTTTTATGGTCATCTGACATTTTTAAAAATTATTTTTAAACTAAATGTTAAATTGTCAGTCATCAATTAATAATATACATCATGTATCTGCATGGCCAGTGCGATGCGTACTACACAGAAACTCCCAACGTGGTTGAAGCTGCAAAAAGGCTAGTTTCAGCAGCGTTTTTTTCTTTTTGTATAATTTTTCTACCTAAGTTATATTGTCAATCATCAGCTATAATATTCGACATGGCTGGTGCTTACTACTTCGAACCTTTCAAGTAAGTGGGGGCCCTATGCATACTGGAAGTGGAGGGACAGAAGTGCTAATTTCAGTTGCGCTTATCATTTTAAAATTGTAATTTTCTTTCTGAACAGTTCTTTTAAATCAATGAAAAGGGTAATATATCTTGATAAAATCATTTTTTATTCCGAGATCATCCACTAAGAAGGATCTTTGATTTTCTTTGCTTATAGTAATGCTGAAGTTCACGGCTAGTAATTAAAATAAAAGTTTCTAGTCCCTATTTTTTTACATTTGTAGAAATATAAAACCAAGGAAATGATCGCTTAAAAAATAAAAATATTTAAAGATTTTAACACGTGAAACATTTTCCCGAACATTGTAATACTGTTTTTACAACAAATTTTGAAGACAATCCCGTCTGTGTTGTGTTAGAATCATTGTAAAACTTTTTTTTTTTTTTTTTTTTTTTTACAGCTGAGATGCATCGGTAATTAATCTTTATGGAAATGAAAAGAAAAATGTTTAAGTTTCAGACTTTTACGAGTAAAATTTAGCCATGAAAATATTGGTGGTTATTGCAAAAAGAATAACATTTTCTCAGGTTTCTTTTAAAATAAAAGAAACTTACTCTTTATAAAAATAATTAAGGAATATGTACTGAAATTTTCATTTAAACTATATATTTTCCTGATCTTTGGTAATTTAAAAAAAAGCTCCCCCTTTTCCTTTGTGGTCCCCAGTTTAAGAAACTTTGAAATAGACATGTAGTACATGTTGAGGTGGGGGGCGAGGCTAGACTCTAGTGCCGGTCCTACCCGTATAATAACTTTTCATGATAAAATTTAGAAAATTGCTTTATCAAAGTGATTACTGATTTTTTTTTTATAAAGAAAGCGCAGTGTACGTGTGTCCGTCCATCCGTTTTTCAGTCTCGGCGAATCATAAACAACCTGAAGTAACAGATAATAACTGCTATGATAACACGTGATTAAAAATTAAATAGCTCATTTAAAGTTAAATTTAAATATCGAGCAGAGTGAAAGATTTAAATTTAATTTCGCTTTTCGTCGCAATTTCAATCGTCGAATTAAACCGTAATTAAAACCTAAGTGGGACATGGTACGTTGCTCATATTTTTTTTCTAGCACGCATACTGTGACATATTTGAAATACTACACAGTTCTGGTTCCCTAATGTTTTAAGAGTGACTTTATGTGAAGGGATCATGAAGAATGGTGATTTTAAAAGAAAATAAAAATTGCGCGCAAAATAAATGTAAACAAACTACGGAGATCGGTTACATAAGGTTTCAAATAAAGATAAAATAATTTTATTATTTCTAAATCCTTATTACTTATGTACATAGGACACTGAAGATTAAAGGCCCAAATCCCCAAACTCTCCGCAGCAGCTACTCTAAAGACCGCTCAAAGGGCGGCTTCTAGTCTAGTTAAAGCCTAACTGAGAGACTTACAGATCTTGACCTTTTCCCACTTGGAACTGAACGTTTTAAATTTGAATTAATACAGGTATTTAGGGTAATACATTCAATTTATGACAAACTTCGATAAATATTTTACTAAAAGCCAATATAAATGTACCAGAGGACACCCATTAAAAATTTAACTGCTGCCCTTTCGCGTGAACATCCGAAAATAATCTTTTTTACTGAGGATAATTAACGAATGGAATACGTTTCCCTTTTTCGCTAAGCAATGCCAAGTCTTTAGACGTCTCAAAAATGAGATCAAAATACAGTTTCATTATATTGGCTGATGATAATTCTACTCGTGTACAATTTATTTGTCTAATACACACTCTAAAATGTTTTTCCAACTCAATGTTTCAATTATTCTTCTTTGCATGTTACCAATGGTCTTTTTTTATATCATTTACCTTCGGTTTGTTTGCCCATCTGGCGACTGGCTTCAGTAATAAATAATACCAAGTAATTTGTATACATGCTTGATGAATTAGCATGAAAATCTCAAACCTGCATATTACGTATCGTTTAATTTAATGGAAAAAAAATCAAGGTTAGACGAAGACAAACAGTCGACTTCTACATGATTATATACGTTAATTCAAAGAGTTGCATAGTGACGCAACACAGTATTGTAAATAAAGTTATATAGAGAGAGGAATGAAATCTCATGAAAAAGTGATTCTTCAGGAATGCAGAAATAATGAACTTCTATACACAACAAGAGACGGCTGAATATATGAAGAAAGAAGGCATCCAATAGAATTTAACACTCTAGGAACATAGCGAGTGTAAGAGAGAGCAGGAAGGAGGAAACAAAATGTAACCGATTTTGTGTTAATGGATAGCAGAACAAAGAGAGACCGTAAAGGGTCAAAACCATATAGAGCAAAAACAGACAGGAAGCTATGGAGAGCCATGAAGGGACACTACACAGAAATGAAGGAAATGAGAATTCATCGACAAGTTTAATAAAATGATTCATACAAAGGATATTAATTTTTTTAACTTACAGTTTGTTTTTGCCATTGTTGTTGTCATTTGCAGTTTGTTTGAGGTTCCGTTGCCGCAAAGGAGTAAGAAAAGTAGCTACGTCCCACGAACAAACTGGAATTCTTGCATTACAATAACTCGGTGTCGACTCGGGCTTGCATTTTTGAGTCGACTGATTTGATCTCGATTCTCGCCGGTATTTCTGAGTTGCCTAACTGATTATTGAAACATAAAAAAGTAAGTGAGTAGACTCGAAAATAATTTTCAAATAATTTACTTCAAGCCAGCGGTACTTGTATAACATATTTTCATGTCACATGACCTACTCTCTACGGTCTCGGCAATTTTTATTTTAATGACTTACTCTTGAGTCTACCGATTTGGGATATATTTTATACTATTTTGAACCAAATGGCGTACGACCGCATCACGTTGAAACACTGGCTCCCGTACGATAACAGAAGTTAAGTAACGTCGATCCTGGTTAGTACCTGGATGGGTGACCGCTTGAGAATACCAGGTACTCTAAGCTTGTGTTCGGATGGTGTAATGTATAATGGATTTGAATTCTTAATCAGAGAGCCGAGTTCCAATTTCCTTTGGGCTCGATATATACACTGACAGGGTGTGGTCATAAGGTTGTTGAAAGCCGAAAAGATATTTATTCATGTGTAGTGTGTCTGACAAGTACACCTGGCGAAGTCGTCCCTATCTATACCAAACCACAGCCAATGTACTCGAAGGCTAGTCTTGATCACGGACATGAGGTCAATGATTTCATTGGGGCGGGGAGCTGCCTCCACCCTGACTGTTGATCCTGACAAATAGATTAATCCACCTTTTCATAAGGTTTTGTTTCAATTCTACTGACTGTCTAGCCACCCCTCACAAGAAAATGTTAGTGGGAAAACCGGTTTAGTCTCCGATGGTACGACTATACGGCAGGTCGTACTAGATGGCACAGATCAAACAAAAAATAGCGTTGGTTACTACTTGATATCAATTTTTGGGCCGATATTTTTCTATGTTTTAGAATTGTTTCATTAAGGAAGAAAAATAAATACGGAATGCTAAACATCTGTGAAGCTAGCATAACGTTTTATCGGGGCAGAAAGTGGAATCGGCAAGTTGAGTTCAGATTCTTTAGGACAGGTAGTAATTCATCTTTCTCCCAGGTGCGTGTTAAATAGCAGGGTCAAAAGAGCCTTGACTTGTAGTCAGTCTAGAAGAAGTACTTAGAATAAAACTCGTGGTAAAAAATAACTAACAAATCACAGATAAATAAAAGCAATCTGTGGAGACCCATAATCCCCTGTAAAAACATTGTATTTGAAAAAAAAAAAAATTCTATATTTGGTTAGCATTACAGTTATCAGCACGGAAAGTGAAGTCAGTGATCCAAGTTCAAAGTCTGTTATTTTTGGGAAAAGGCATAAATGCATCTCTTCTCTCGACGGGGACTACGGGTTAAATAGCAGATATAACAGTTGCTCTTAGCAGCGATTACGAGAAAAAGACTACTCTGAATTTAACGGAACACCACTTCACTATCTTTCCCTGAAATGATAGTAATTCACAGATAATAAAAATAAAAAAAATCTGCAGATAGTCATGATCGACTGTCCTGAATGAGATTGGCATTTAAATAAAATAAAAATCTCTATTAAGTAACCATAATTATCATAATCATAATATTCATAATAATCACGATAAGAACACCAAGACATTTCACATACTTTTGTTTCTTCGATAGCTGCATTCACGTTACGATTTTCATTGTCTGTATTTCCGTACGGTGGTTTGTGTTTCGTGACAATTTCCATTAATTGTATCTTGCTAAGTATAATTAAATGACTGTACACCTCAGCATTGTAAAGCGGATTTCCTTCGATAATCCTGTCTGCTTTACCGATGGTAATATATATTATTACTTCAAACTTCTCGCCAAACAATGTAAGAACAAATGGTTCAAATGATTATACTATGCTACTTGAAGATCATTAAATTTATTTAATCAAATTTTACAGTTAAATGTGGTGTAGTTGAATTAAAGTTTGAGGTTGTCGTCTGAAGATAGCAATAAAAATTTGTTTTAAATGGAATCTTTGCAGTAATATTTTGCTTTTCTTATATTGAATGTTTGAAACAATGTTGTAAATTATCTGCTTTAAACATATATATATATATATATATATATATATATATATATATATATATATATATATATTAAGAAATGGACAAAATCCGACAATTTATTTATTAAAGACATTATTTATGTTTAACGTTCATTTTATAGATACAAGTATTTAAGTAAATGCTCTGTTTATAAAAAACAGTATTAAATAACATTTACCGGCCTGAATGTCCGAGAAATTTTCATAGAAAATATTCGTCCTTTGACAGGATTCGAACCTGCATCCTATACGGAACCGCCATTTAGCCGTGCGTGCCTAACCGATTCGGCGACAAAGGATCGTTCGGTTGGCAAGGTCGAATTTACTGCTTATAAACTTCAATCTTCCATGAATCATAAGCAAAAACAAAATTTTATCGTCTAAATGTTTATTATTAAGAGGAAAGATCAAAGTATTTGTGGGGTATTTTTTTTTCCATTTTTTAATCGTTCCTAACACGTCCGAAATTTTCGTTAAAAATCTAATTTTTTTTGAGTCAGCAAAATTGATCATTTTTTTCCATTAAAAAAAAACAAAAAAAAACTGGAAATCTCACTTTGAAATTCTTTTAAATATCAATTATCATTTTTTCAAAACTTATTTTAAGAAAATCAGAAATTATAATGTTTATTTAAAATATTTTGAACCAAACTTAGCTTCTGTGCTGAAAAGATGTAATTTGAAAATACAGGTGATGACTGACATTTATGAATTCCATGACGCTGATTTGTTCTACGGAAGGAGAAAAGTGAAATAATTTACATTTAAGTGAACAAATTATTTACCTCGTTAATTTTAACGAAAACTTTCAGCGGTCTAATTTTTTTTTGTACTTAGCTTTCACCTTTACGTTTATATGCTTTATGGAAAATATATTATAAAGAAATTAAAATAAGACTGTTAAGAGTGACATTAAATTTAATATTTCCTAAGAAATGTATCTAATTAATTTATAGGTACCTTTCTTATGAAATTTTATCAGAACTGTACATAAAATACTATAATTTTATGTACATTTATTACATTTTACTGTTATTTATATTTGCATTCATTTTATTATTAATTTTGATATTTCATAAGATGATACTGATACTTGTAGGTACCCTTTTCAGTTGAAATTGAAAAATCAAATTAACTTCTCCACACGTGTTTCGCAAAAGTAAAGGCCTTAACAGCGGCGAACAATGCTTAACTCAAATAACGCAACTTAATTATATTCTGGTTGGTCTTGCGTACTTTATAATTACAGCCCGGTTATAAGTACAAAATTACATTTCTTAATTACTGTGGATCTTCTGATTAGTCCAAATGATACAATTTACAACGCGCTAAAAAAAGATCTATCTCATAAGGACACTTAAGAAAGCCGATAGGGTTTTAACTAATTTAATAATATTTTAACAACTTAAATGTAAAATCTATTACAATTAAAGAAATAACAAATAATTGTATTAAAAATTCATTTTTCATCGAAAAAAATTTTTGCTTTCAGAAAATATTGTCCGTATTCATAAAAAACAACTAAAAGCAAATAAAAGCATTTGAAATTAAATAATAACTTTGTTTTATTGAGTTTTGTATGTTACAATTCAGAGCTGAATTTCAGGTACGTTGGCTCCAATTAAAAACAAAAATAACATGATTTGCATTCCTCAAAGCCCTGTGCTTTTAATTATTGTAATCCCTAAACCCGATGCGATCGAATTTCTAGCGTTTCCATAAAATTGGTCAGGGACGGGTAATAAATATTTAAAAAAAAAAAATTCTACCATGATTTAATAAAAAAAAAAAAAAAAACATTTATGATAATTTCGATCATCTGTGAATAGTTCCTGGAAGTTTCATTAACATCCGACAATTATTTCTATTTTTGCAAGATTTTTAAAATTAATGTGTGTCATATAAAAAAAAACGTGCTAAAAATTGTCTATGTCATTTACTAGTTCCCCTGATACAAATAGAAAAAAGGTTTTTTTAATCAAAATTTAGAATGTTCTAAAAAGAAGGAAAATTTTAAAATAATAAAAAAAAACTTTGGACTTTATTCTTAATAATAACATAAGCATTTAGAAAATAAATTTTTTTTTCGGCAAGGTTGGCGTTTTTTCATCAAGCTGTGCTCTTTTTTTAGGGATTTCGTGAAGGTACCTATATTAAGTATATATATGATATATATATATACATATATATGATATATATATATACATATGATATATATACATATGATATATATATATATATATATATATGATATATATATATATGATATATATACATATGATATATATATATATATATATATATATGATATATATATATATGATATATATACATATGATATATATACATATGATATATATATATATATGATATATATATATATGATATATATACATATGATATATATACATATAATATATATATATATATGATATATATATATATGATATATATACATATGATATATATACATATAATATATATACATATGATATATATATATGATATATATATATGATATATATATATATATATATATGATATATATACATATGATATATATATATATGATATATATATATATATATATATGATATATATACATATGATATATATATATATGATATATATATATATATATATATGATATATATACATATGATATATATATATATATATATGATATATATACATATAATATATATATATATATATGATATATATACATATGATATATATATATGATATATATACATATGATATATATATATGATATATATATATGATATATATATATATATGATATATATACATATAATATATATACATATAATATATATACATATGATATATATATACATATGATATATATACATATAATATATATACATATAATATATATACATATGATATATATATACATATGATATATATACATATAATATATATACATATAATATATATACATATGATATATATATACATATGATATATATACATATGATATATATATATACATATGATATATATATGATATATACATATGATATATATATACATCATATATATAAATCATATATATATATACATGATATATATATATATATACCTCATATATATATATATACATTATATATATATATATATATATATATATATATATATATATATATATATATGATATATATAAATATATATGGACTTAATATGGATACCTCCACGAAATCGCTAAAAACATCATAGCTTGATGAAAAATTCGGCAACCTTGCCGAAAAATATTTTATTGTCTAAATGCTTATGTTATTATTAAGAGGAAAGACCAAAGTTTTTTTAATTATTTTAAACAAAATTTACTTCTTTTTAGAACATTCTAAATTTTGATTAAATAAACCTTGTTTCTATTTGTATCAGGGGAACTAGTAAATAACATAGACAATTTTTAGCACGGTTTTTTGCTATGACACATTAATTTTAAAAATCTTGCAAAAATAGAAATAATTGTCGGATGTTAATGAAACTTTTAGGAACTATTCATAGATGATCGAAATTATCATAAACGTTTTTTTTTTATTAAATCATGTTAGAAATGATTTTTAAATATTTATTACCCCCCCCCTAACTAATTTTATGAAAACGCTAGAAATTCGATCGCATCGGGTTTAGTGATTACAATAATTAAAAGCACATGGCTTTGAGGAATGCAAATCCTGTTTTGTTTTGTTTTTTAATTGGAGCCAACGTACCTGAAAATCAGCTCTGAATTGTAACATACAAAACTCAATAAAACAAAGATACTTTTTAATATCAAACGCTTTTATTTCCTTTTAGTTGTTTTTATGAATATGGACAATATTTTCTGAAAGTAAAAAAAAATTTTCAATAAAAAATGAATTTTTAATACAATTATTTGTTATTTCTTTAATTATAATAGATTTACATATAAATTGTTAAAATATTATAAAATTAGTTAAAAGCGCCATCGACTTTCCTAAGTGTCCTTATGAGATAGATCATTTTTTAGCGCTGTAAATTTTTTTATGCAGTTCGTCCAGATTTTAGGGGCTCTTTCCGACAATTTGAACGCGGGATGGACTTTTGATATTATGTTAGACCAGAAGGCCTTCAAGTCCATCCCCAACTGTTTGGATTTAGGCGTCCGGAAAATGCCGGTCATTGTGACCGGTAGGAAACCTACTTGCTGGAGGTGTGGAGAGACTGGTCGCCTTTCCTCCTCCTGCCCAGGGAAGAAGGCCCCTGGAGTTCCGGTCGCAAGCTACCAAAATCCCCCTTTGGCTGAGACTGTCAAATACGCGGCGCCTGTAGTGGGCCTAACTGCGAGGCGGACCGGTGGGGAAAATCCCTCGGTTGGGTCCTTACCCACTTTACCCCCAAAACCGAAGCCTACCATAAGTGTGGATAAGGAAAAGTAAGAGGGGGAATGGAGCCTCGTAGTTAGAGGCAAAGGGAAGATCCAAGCAGTGGGGCCCCGTCCCATCATGACCCCATGGATAACAACACCTACAGCCCCATTCCCTCTACCAGCTCTGAGGGCGACGCCTCGGCGTCTTATGAAGAAAATGCAACAAGTACGCAAAAGCTGAATGAACCTAGCTGGAAAAAAAATCCTAGACCTTAAAAAGTTGAAGGACAAATTGGATAAAACGCGGGCTAAAAATCAGAAATCGCTGGGGGCACCGGGCCCCCTATCCTCTGCCCCGTCTTCCCCTTCATCATCTAAAATGTCTTTCACAAAACTACCTCCGCCAAAATCATTGACAAACTCTCCGTCAAAATCTTATCATTCATCAAAACCTTCCCCTGTTAAGACACCTTCCGGCATTTCACCATCAACCACTCCTAGAGATACTCCTATGCAAACGCCCATTCAATCTCCTCAGACAAAAAGAAATAGAAGCCCCGATTCACAACCAGCTACTGACAAGAAAAAAAAGAAAATTAAGCCACCTTATCTCCCAGGGGAAGACGTCTGCCGCGTATCCCGGGAACAGGCAGAAAGGGTCTTCGGGCAAACAAAGAACCCGAAGCTTTTAAAAATTTTATGGAATTTCCGGCACATCAATGGCGTTGATGTGAATGTGCCGGAAAATTTCAAGAATGCCCGATCATTGCTCACCGTCGTAAGAACTGGCCCGGGTACGCGGGAGATTTAGGGCATGATAGAGGAGGCAAAGGCGTCCTTGAAAGTGGTGTCCCCAGCAGCCGTACTATTGGAAGAAAAATTAGACTCATCAAAACAATGTAAAGGGAGGGTCCTTCTTTTTATTCACCCATCCCTTTATAGGGCACTTAAACTAACTTATCCTGCGGACATGGGCGGCTTGTCTCAGGATGATACTCTCGATACTGAGATGATGTCTGGTTAGATAGGACAAGCTGTCGGTGTCCTCACCCCAGCTATGTTCTGTCCTGAAGGACAACCCTAATTCGATTTGACAATGGCGCTCTGGTTAGCTAGTTTGAATGCCCGGGGCCTGAGGTCCGAGTCTCGCAGAGCGAGGCTCTCTCGTGATCTTCAGCGCCTCGGGGTGAATGTATGTTGTTTGCAAGAGACCCGGTTTTCTTCTCATGACCGTGAGGACATACTGTCTAAGGGGTTCGCTCTCTATTCAGCATGTTTTGATGGTCGTTCGAGGGGTGTCTCTTGGCTAGTGAGCAGGTCTTTGAAGGCTGCATGTACCCCTGTCTTCGCGGATCCGGCGGGCAGACTTTGCGTGCTGGATGTTACCATAAAGGATAAAGTTCTACGTCTCATTGGGGTTTATGCGCCCAATATCCATGTCGAGCGGCCTGCTTTGTTTCGGCAGATCGCGCCGTTCTTGACGACGTCTCGTCGGGTAGTTTTAGCGGGGGATTGGAATGACGTCCTTGACCCCGATATAGATCGTATAGGGCAAAAACAAGGTACTAACAACCCGGACGTGAAACCATTTCGGGAATTTATCGATGAGTTTGATCTTGTCGATAAGTACCGGGATGAACACCCTCGGGAGGTAGCAAGGACTTGGACAACTAGTGGCAACTCGGCTCCTGGGACGCTTGCGAGCTACCTCGACCGAGTCTTAGTTAGGAGAGTCGATGTAGGGCTCTTAGGGTGTCCAAGCTTCCATTACATAGTTTATACGGACCATAGTCTTGTCCGGGTCCGTGTAAACTTAGATAAGCCTCAAGCTGGATACTGGAAATTTAACTGTTCATTATTTAGTGAGCAGGGTTTCCGGGACCAGCTCTTACTAATGATACAAAGGGATTTGACGGGGAAACGCCTGGTGGGACAACTTAAATATCTAAAATTAGAACGTTTGCTGCCGATTTTAGTCGTCGACTCAATCTAGATAAATTAGCGGTGCAAACGGCGTTAGAAAATAAAGTTGATCGGGCTGTGAAATCCCGTGTTAGTGGGGATATAGCTTTAGCTAAGGCGGAGTTGTCCTCCTTGCTTATCAAGAAGGATCAAGCTCTGGTAGTTAGGGCTAGGTTAAAAAGAATGTCTTCTGAGGCGACGAATATGGCTGCTGAACTGCGTGCAGAGGAAAATCGGAACGCGTCTAGGCGACATATAGCGTGCGTCACATTGCCGGATAAGCGGACCGTGACTACAAACGTGGGTATATGTGAAGTCTTTCGGGATTACTTTCAGGATCTTTTCACCAGGGAGCCCGGTCTGAGCTCTGCTCAGTTCGACGCCTATTTAGCTGACTTTCCCTGCCTCCAGGCAGAGCGGTTAGGTGCGGGGGTCACATTACAGAGTCGGAAATCTGGGAAGCGCTGAAGCAGGTTCACCTGGATAAGTCTCCGGGATTAGATGGTCTTCCCTACGAAGTGTACTTGAGGTTGTCGCACGTTTTTGTTCCTTTGCTGGAACTGATTTTCAGCCACTGGATGAAGCAGGGGTCTATACCTCAACGCTTCACCAGGGGTGTGATCAAGTTGCTGCGTAAGGACAAGAACGGTGGGGATGGGTTAGGGAACTTTCGCCCTTTAACCATGTTAAACACTGAGTTAAAGATTTTGGCGAAGATCTTAGCCAACCGTTTGCAGCTTGTCCTGTCTAGTCTGATTGGCCCTGAACAGACTTGTGCTGTGAAGGGTAGGACTATTCAGGATAACCTTCATATGGTACGCTTGATCTTAGAACAAGTCGACAGTGAAGCCGCGCTGATTAATTTAGATCAGTTTAAGGCCTTCGATAGGGTCGACTATCGCTTTCTGGAGGCTGTCCTTTCGGCGGCCGGTTTCAGAGCCGACTTTCGCTCCTGGATACGACTTTTGTATGCGACCCCCGGTGCGCTGGTGGAAGTGAATGGGGTAAGATCGAAGCCTTTCGTATTGTCTCGCTCCATTCGTCAAGGTTGTCCGCTCACGCCTTTGCTTTACGTTGGAACCATTCCTTCGCAAATTAAAGGCGAATCCGGTCCTGCGCGGAATTTCCCTGCCTGGAGTTTCTACCTCAGCCAAGTATTCTGCCTATGCTGACGACGTTTCGGTTCTTCTGTCGAGCAGAGCCGAGATTGACGAATTCAGCAAAGAGATCAGTGGGTATGAGTTGGTGATAGGGGCCAAGATCAACCGCGATAAGTTTGTAGGCTTGCGGTTGGGTGCGTGGAAGGGAGTTTCTCTTCCCGGACCTTTCCTCTGGACGGATGGGCCGATCAAGATACTCGGCGTCTGGTTCGGTCCTGATCTCCAGTTGGAAATGAACTGGTCGGAGGTACAAGGGAAAGCCTAGATCGCGGTTAATCTGTGGTCTCGGAGGAGACTTTCCCTGAAGGGAAGGGCGGAAGTATGTGTTTCACACATCTATCCGATTCTCCTGTACCGGCTCTCTGTACTTCCACTCCCGTATACCAGACTAATTTTATTCGTACGGACCTTGTTCTCTTTCTTATGGAGAGACAAGGCCCTTATGGTATCTCGCGAGATCTGTTGCCTTCATCCCTCTGAGGGCGGTCTGGGTATGCTTAGCATTGAGATTCGTCAACATATGCTTCGTATTACCTTTCTAGACCGAATGTGCCGCGGTTCGGATGAGGTGGGCACCTTTTGGAAAGAAGGCGTCCGAAAACATTTCCCATCCCTGAGAAGTGTGCACTCGTGCGAGGAGGAGGCCGGCCGTACACCCCGAGCCGAGTGCTCCTACCCTGAATGTCGTCGTGCTCTGAAACTACTCTTACGGACGTCGGATGGCCTCTCCGACGCCCAGGTGTTGTCTCGTAAGGCATTGTATCGTTTGTTAGTTAGGGGGTCGTTCAAGATGATCTGATTGACGAGCTCGGTCTTACGAAGCAGGAGGCTCGCTCGATATGGCCTTGGGCGCCTGGGTTGAAATGTCTCAATAATGATGAGGCATCACTCACCTGGCTGATGTTCCGTGGGGCCCTCTTGGTCGGCAAGAGACTTTGGATATTTCTCCAAGTCTGCTGAACAAACTGTCGTCGCTGTACTGGGGAAGTCGAGACCATTGGTCACGCCTTTTTTCAGTGCAAGACGGTAGTGCCGTTGTGCGGGAAAGTTTTTTGTCCTTGAAGCCAGTTCTGTTTGTAGCAATGTGGTGCCGCAATTGACGAAGGCTGAACACTGTGTTCTGTTGCTTACTAGGGGTTATGAGAGTCGTGATTTGGACGACGCGTCAGGAGGAATTCTATGATGGCGAGAAGTTCACCTCTTCCCAACTGATCTTGTTCTTTAAGCATCAGCTTAAAGTCAAGATTAGGACGGAAAGGCGGCGGCTCCCTTCATCAGAATTTGGCAAAAGGTGGGTAAATCTTGCGCGAATGTGTAGAGTGAAAGGGGCTGACTTAGAGTGGCATTTGGATATCGGTTAGGCTCAGGATTTTGTCCTATCAGGGTTGAATAGAGGCAACCCACCCCGATATTAGGTTAGTTTAGGTTTTTGATTTTGAATCTTTAGTTTCCCGTTTTCTGGTTAATGCATGCTCATTGGCCCCCTTTTATTTCTGTCCCTATTTTCTTTTGTTTAATTCCCCATCCCCTCCCTCGTTAGGTGGTCAGTGATGTCAGTTCTCTGGTGGATGCGGGGCGCCTTTTGTTTCGTGTGTGTGATTTTTCGTATTTGTTGTTGTGTATGAATGTGTGTGTGCGCCTGTGTGAATGCCTTGGAGGAATGAATGTTTTTCTTATTTTTCATAGTCCCGCATTGATTTCGTCCAGTGAACTGATGTTTCTGCTACATTTAGTGATTGTGGGGTTTTTTATTACTAACCCTATTTTTGTTTCGTTTTATGTAAATATTATATCATATTGTAAATAAACATTTGGGGTTTTTTAAATTGTTGTTTTCCCCTCCCCCCCACATACTTTTAAATGTACATATGGGGACTAGTTAGGATTTCATAGAGAACTTGAGGTATTATGGTGGACGCAGTAAGAAAAGTAGGAGTGAATGTGTTGTTTTGGTGATAGGATTATTGTTGGTATGTTTGGGTCCGTGTCTGTGTCTAGCTAAGTTTAGAATTAAGACAGAAGAAGACCGTCCTTACCCAACCCCCTTTTAGGCCTTATGCCATATTTTGTACCATTTGTGCAAATAAATATTGTAGTACTTCTCATTCCTTGCTACCAAGTGCCAATATGTAACCATCAGGAACTCCCGTCTTAGTCATTGCTGACCAGACGTTAAAGATAATTACCAACATTCACGAACTCTGAAATCACTCCTGAACTTTTATCAACTTTAGAACTCACAATTCCAAACTTTCTTCTGAATTACAAGTTCAATATTACAGTAAAAGGTAAATTACTTCTTAAGAACTTTCTGTTTAAAAGACACTTAATATTAACAACTTTAATATCAACATTAACGAACGATTACAAGAAAGACATTCTGAAACCAAAAACATCTTACACATTAGCCAACATAACATATACCAAATATTCTGCTTGTATATTGTTTTGAATTGTATATCAATGTTTTATTAATTTCTAATTAAATATGTCTTGTTCGTAATATGAACTCTGGTACAAATATTTCCCAATCAAAGGGACACGACTCTGTCTTACCTTTTCTTTGCATGTTGTACACCAACCTAAATAAATCTAATTGTTACGTTTTAAAACAATTCAGTTGAATTTTGTATTTTATTTTGATGTTAGCGGAAATAGTTAATTGACGCGCAACTTATTCTCAACAAATATTACCACATAATTAACCCATCCACTACAATATATTAGTGTATGTATTTGAGCACCATTTTTTCCATTTATTCAGGTTTTGTTGAAGACCAACGAAAGTATAAGATTTTTATTTAACTTAGTTTCTGGGGGAGAATTTAAACATAAATTATGCTGCATCATTTCAGCGCAAACTACTGGGGTGACACAGACTGGGTGGGTTGAACATCGTGGCGTGGAAATGATGAATTGCCTTTTGTTTTAGTTTCCATACAAGGCCAAAAAGGCGTTAAAGACATGGAGGCGGCTGCAAGAATTTGAAGAGTTAACATGTCTCTCCGCACCCAGATGTTTTAGCGAAGTAAACCAGTATTTGGCAATTCTAGCCAGTATGTTGTCATGTGACATTCTAGATTATCTCCCTCACCCACTTAGAAACGAGGCTACAACTACTGTACCTCACATCTTAAAGTTCGATAAAAAAGAAAGAAAATTGTAGCATTGGGGCCTGAAAAAATTAATGCTACTGAAAAGACATGAAAGTGTAGCATTTTGGCTTTCATAATCTATTATTAAAAAAATTTTGTGGGTTGATAGGGTTCTTTTAGTAAATATGTATTTATTCTTTAGTGGCTTTCAAATACGAATAGATCCCAACGAGCCTTCAAGATAAATATTAATCACAAAAGGGGAATCCAGAAACCTGGTCCACGAAATAAGTGATAAAATTATATAAGACTCTACATTGTTGACGGTTTCAAACAAAAAAGATGACAAATTTTGAGGATTGTATTGACTGCGTAGTAACGGGACTCGATCTGTACATAAGAAATAGTAAGGAAAAAAGACAGAAAACAGCCAAATTGTTGTCCTTAAATTCACCGAAATATAAGAAAACAAGGAAACACAAATGCGAGAATTCGAAAATAGAAAGAAAAAAAAAATTTCATGGAGACATCAGAAGACAAATCGAGGCAGAATTCTACAGAGTGGTCCGAAAGTCTTGTCACAGCTACATAATTTTCTATTTCAACGTTCTACGGTGTTTTACCAAGGAAAGAGTTTCACGTGAACGATACCAGAATACCCAAGTAGGCCGTTCGGAGAGTCTTTGCAGCAATCAACAAAACATAGCTTTGTAAAATGTCACTCAGATCATGGCGCCGCATTATTTTGTGCCACGAAAATGATGGTGTTTGCATACAGATCTTCTCGATGTGTGACAGTGTCAATGAAAATGAATAAACTGAATCCAGTACACGTGCTTTGTATCACAAACGCTAGGAACACACACTTTAAGGTATTTTGAAAACCTATATAAATCGACAACAGACTACGGTAATTTTGTAAAGACATAAGTACATTCACACCAGCGTTAATGTTAATAAAGGCCCAAAACAATGCTATTAGAACAAATTACATAAACGATGCAATAGAACAAAAGAAAATAATAAATTGAATATAAAGCAAACGTGGACAAAGACGAAACTATCAAATATAGAATAAATAAACATAGCAAATTTTGCTTACAAATAATACATAAGCGTGCAAACAACTGCTTTTTGACCATATATGCAAATATATTTTTCATACAAAAAATACTCAATACAAGCCTCAAGAGCCACTCAAGTAACAGGGTTGAAAATATTAGTTTGGTGCAAAAATAATGACGTAA
The DNA here is from genome assembly GCA_963932145.1 of Acanthosepion lycidas. NCBI lineage: Eukaryota > Metazoa > Mollusca > Cephalopoda > Sepiida > Sepiidae > Acanthosepion > Acanthosepion lycidas. The sequence goes on along the minus strand of OZ010576.1, from coordinate 104,276,345 downwards.
TAATGTCGTTTTTTGACGTATTTTTTAACGTCAACAAACGACATTATTACGCCATTATTTTTGCACCAACCTAATAGTAATGATGAATGAGATGTGTGATATAAAAAAATGTGGTAAGAAGTGAAGATTATGAAGATACATAATTATTGACCGTTGACTTGAAAAGCTTAACATTGTAATGTTCATTGAAGTATCCACGTGGGAATTTCGTCCACAATGTGGCACAGCTTTGTTTTATTTTGTAGAAAAGATCTTACTCTACGCATGTTACTTCCACACATTGTACAGATTATCCCACCTTGTCTGCAAGGGCGCCTGCTAATGACGTTCTATTCAGCTCTATATCAAGAAGGGATATGAACACTTTTTGTCTCCAGAATGTAGTAGCTAAAGCAGGATCTACCAGACAAGCAGACTTCTTAATCTTACTCAACTGCGTGGCACTGGCACACAAACTTCAGATATGCCCAAATGTTTTCCCTTACTTTTTAAAAGGAATCTGTATAAACGTAAACATAATTTTCTTTTTCTTTTGTTAGTTATGTTCTATATATATATATATATATTTCAAATTTCTCCACATCTTGAATTCATTTTTGAATGTGTTGACTTCATTTACTTTGAAAATTCACAACCTACTCCTGTCTAATCTAGTAAAAAAAAAAAAAAAAAAGATAGTGAAATACATTATTCAAGATCACAGAGTAAGAGTGAAGGGAAGTGGAAAGTTAGGTAAGTGTCTCTACAAAGAGATTAGGAATTTGTAGAAAATGAAGGTGACTGTAATGCCATTTCTTATCGGAGCATTGGGAACGGTCCCAAACAGTGAAAAAAAAAAAAAAAAGCCTGGAGAAATAGGAAATCAGAGTCAATCTCGAAACGATCCTGATGACAAGATTATTGAAGATTACGAAATGGGAATGCAGGATTGAGAAGAGTTGTCACTTAATCTCCATTATAAGCCACTAGTTGTTAATTAACAGTTTAGCAGACGATTATTTTTTTAGAAAAGTGTATTTCTACTCGGAATTTCTGAGATAGAAGACAAAAACAAGGAAGCCGATTTTAATTGGTTGAGCGAGTGTGAGTTAGAGTTAGATGATCATATACGTCAACGTTAATAAAACAGTTTAGTTTAAAATGCCTTTTATCTTATCTCCGAACCAAAACCGACTAGCCATCATCGGCCGGGAGAAGACGAGAGAGAGAGAGAGAGAGAGAGAGTGAGACAAGATCTAACTATATGAATGAATTGGTGCCGTTGACCCTCACCCACCAGAGAGATATGCAACAGACGTTTAATTTGGCACAGTGATCAGAACCTGCCAGAATAGGAGAAGAATGAGAATTACAACACAACGTGGAGAAGTTCTGAGAGAATTTTCCGACGGAAAACAGAAGAAAGAAAAAACAGGAGAAAGAAAAAAGAAAAAGAGAAGGGAATATGAAAAAAAGGAGAAAGTAATCTCAACATAAGGACAGAAAAAGAAAAAAAATAACTGTAAATACGATGATATTACTATGTTCTAATGCTCTGTCTTTCACACACAGACACATCTAAGAAAAAAAAAAAAGAATTAATGAAAAAATGAGAAAAAAAAAAGATGGAACAAAAATCAGTAAATGAACAGGGTTTGATGGACAGACAATGTAAAAAGGATGAATAAGAAACAGAAAGAAAAAGGGGAAAGAGTAAACACCCACACTCACGCATACACACTGGTGCGACAATGTCAATTTTGATGAAATATTTTAGTGAGAGACTGATTGTTGTTGTTTTGTCTTTCTACAAACGTTCAGAATCATGTGCGGAAATCTATTGTTGATTTAATGTTTTTGTGTATGTTGTATGCTTGGTAGTTTGTTGCCACGTGGAGGCCTGAATTCGCGTACTTAACGCAATGAAAAATTGTTTTGAAAAAGACTGACATTAGTTTGCAATGGGACAATCCAATTATGATTTCTGTGTACCGTTAATGATGTGAAATTTCTTATAATTATAGTTTTACGTGCATTCAAATATTTTCAGTATAGAATTATTTTGTTAATCGGAATTGATTGAAAATTGAGAGTTTTGTTCATTTTTATAACAGAGCGTGAAATTCTTTTTAAATTTAAGAGTCATGTGTGAGTATATTTACCTTCATTGGTTGAACAATTAAGTTGTTGAATTTTGTGAGTTAGTTTTCTCTTGCAATATTAAGTTAATTGTTTGTGGAAAGAATTAGATTCGGCACAGTTTCGGATTTCCGAATATGTTGGGTTTGTTTTCTGGTGGGTGGGGAAATTGTCACACCTGGCTATGTAGATATGGAAACAATGTTGGGTAGAATGAGAGCTTTACGCTATGAAGTATTCAGTATAGAATGAATATATCCCTAAGATACCCCCGGAGACAAAGAAGGGCCCTGACGGCTAAAATAATTGGTCAAATGGCTTGTGCGATGCCAGGTCTCGGTAGACGACTAAGGAACGAAAACCTTTGTAACGACGATAGAGTCAGTAATGAATTACTTAGGTGCTGAGCGAGTGTGGTAGTTTTCCCCGTAGGATCAGCCAAGAGCAGAAGGAAATTGAGATGGTGACAGTTGAGTTTTGGCACACAGACGCAGATAAGTCAATAATAGTGATTATAGAAAATTAATGGTGGTAAATTTGTGAAGATTTATTCAAGTAAATCTGGTAATATGCAAATATACAATAATTAATAGGTTGTGGTTGAATAAATAGTATAACTGTGTGAGCTGTTTCACGCGCATAGGAAATAAGTGTGGATGATAGTATATTTAAAGTGTAAGATTTAAGTGGCAATGATGTGGCTCAGTGATGGAATTGATTGACGCTGCAGAGTGACGCTTTTTGGTATTGTATTGTGTAATGTTGGACCAATTGCATGTACATTTCATGTAGTCTAAAGTGAAGAGGCAAGGAATTTTGTTATCCCAAGAAATATTTTACTGCAGAGGTGGTACCTGCTGACCTGGGTAGAGGAGGGATCACTGTAGCAATAACTTATATCCAGACTGGCGTCTGAGGCATTGACCTGGGGTTACGGAAGTTAGTGACTAAGAATGAACAAAGGATGTCCGGTCTTGGGTTTTTTTTGGGTTTTTTTTTTTTACAAAAAAAATAAATAAATAAAATAAAAAATAAAGTTGCGAATCGTGAAAAACTGGTCATAGTTTATTCTTTTTCAGAAATGGAATATGTGCATGCTGGAGGGGATCATGTGACTGAGGCCCAATGAAGAAAACAATGTAAGCGACACGCTTTGCAAACACTAAAGAGTAGAGAGTATTTTAGAGCAACATAGTTGAAAAAAATTCATAAATTAATTTTTTTTTATGATCAGGTATGTCAGCTGAAAGTTTAGCAGACTATTATTTTTAGGGGGAAGTGTATCTCTGGTCTGATTTGGTTTAACTTCAGAGATCAGATATAAGACAAAATAAAAGAAGTCGATTTTGATTGATTGAACTACCGTGGGAATAACAGAGAAAGGTTTTTCATGGAGTAGAGTCTAAACCCTCATACAATGTAGACATATTTCCTTCGAGTCTGGAAGCGGCTTTTCAATGGGGTGAAAGAGCGATCCTACTGGCTAGTTAGAGATGTATACGTCGACGTTAATGAACTAGCTAAGTTTTAATTCACTGTGTTGAAGTTCTTTCATCTCTGAAGCGAAACCGTCTGCGAGAGAAGAACGAAACCATCTGCGAGAGAAGAACGAAACCATCTGCGAGAGAAGAACGAAACTTTATTATGGATCCGACTCCATCGCCCAAGAACACCCTGCAAAGGGGCTGTACAACATTGTATTAAATTGGGGCAGTGACCAAGACCTCCCATCTTGCAGGGGGATATACAACACTAGTTAGTTCTAGCGTAAAAATACAATGCTTGCAACAAGTTGAGTTAAATTATTCAAAACATTATTTCAATTTAGCATCTGATCCTATTTGCAAAACAACTTCTGCTACTAACTTTAGACATAGTAAAAAACAGATCACATGACTTGTCATGAAGTTTATCGACCAATATAAATATGCTATCACCCATAATTTTTGAAGCCTCTTTCAAATCCCTAAAGTTATGTATAGCGAGAAACTAAGTTGAAAATTATATTATATTATATATATATATATATATATATATATATATATATATATATATCTTGGCAGCAATCATGACCCTATTATAGCGGAGATGTCAGAGAATTGAATCCAGTAAGTCATTCTTATTACGACTCCTTATAGAGACAAAAACCTTTTTTCCATTCAAACATACTATTTTTTTCTACTAGACTGAACAATTCTATCTTTACATTGTGCAGACAAACGCGTACTTAGACATGTTATTTTCTTTATAAAATGTAAATATGTAACCAGATTTTTTCCTTTCAAATAGTGTCTTTCGTTGAGTTTATCAATATCTTGAACAAACAAGACTTCTAATGTCATAACTATGTCTTTTTCTTACTTCTACAATAAAAAGCCTTTCTTCTTAAAAATAAAAGAAAATACAATCTACAATGATGGAAATATTTAGTTCCCTACGTCGTTTAAACTTCAGCACGACCTGCCATTTAGCAGTGGAATTGATACGAATGCAGCTGCAATAACTAAATAGTGAATCCATCCGGAAAAGACACCGAGATAATGTAAGAATTTGGTAAATGGATTAAAAAAAAAATTAAACAAATATTGTATAGAAACTTAAATAATTAGATCTGCTACATTAATAATCTGCAAAAACCAATATACAACTGATAACGTGAAGTTGTTCATTCATAAAATGCAAACTGAAGCGAAGGGCTATAAAATTTGCAAAAACTAAGTCACTTCCTGGTTTCCGACAGCAGATTAACACCTTCGACAAAGAAATAATTATAGCAAGTAGCATCAGTAGATGGAATTATAGCAAGTAGCATCAGTAGATGGAATTATAGCAAGTAGCATCAGTAGATGGAATTATAGCAAGTAGCATCAGTAGATGGAATTATAGCAAGTAGCATCAGTAGATGGTAATAATTAAATTTCCCTGACTACGGCAGTATATCTCAGCTAACCAAATTAAAGCACGTATTCGTCAGTGACCAGTCATGAGTTTATACAAGGAAATAAAACTTCAGCTTAAAACACTTTTCTAGAATCTAGTCTGTTCGAATTAAAACTCGCAAGTGGAACGAATTAAACCCAGGTAATTAGTTGCAGACGTACTCCGGATGGTTACATCTTAGATTCATCGGGTCATTGTTACCGTCGTGTATCCAAAGAACAAAGTCGCCACGTACGTGAAGCGCCTTGACGTCATGGCTCTGTCTGGATTAACCAATGGAGTTCGTTTGTGTGAAATTTAATATCTAAGGAACAGAAGGAAAATCTTTCTCGTTTTAACTCGCGCTCTGTAGGAGTCAGACATCACAGATTTAGCAGCGCTAATCTAACACGGAGATAATTTAGCAAACGTGTCAAATATGTCTAAATTAGCTAGTAATTCTCACAACCATTCCTCCTCAGAAAACAGCACCGATCCATGCTACTCTCTCAGAGATTGTTGTTTTCGCTTTCTATTTTTCCAGGCACGTTTATTCGCCTTCATGAATAAACCATTGTTCAAATCCATTTAGTTTTCTTTAAGTTATAGTTTTGTTTTCAATCCCGACTTAATTCCTTAGTCGTCGACAGTCTAATTCCAGCATATACTGACTGCCGACATTTACGTCGACGAAGCTGATCTCTACATAGCAGCAGTCGCTTTCTCTCCTTAATCATAGAAGTTCTTCACTGCATAACCCTACTGGCTACTATCGGTCAGCCACTGGCCACAACAGCAAACACTGAACACTTGATATATTTACGTTACTTCTCAAGCAAAAATGAATCAAAGTCTTTCGAAGGAAAACTTGCCTTTGAATTCTTATTGTATAATCATAGAACAAGATATTTTAGGAATAACAAAAATAAGCTCAGTGAACCTTTTTCATTCCGTCTAAAATTTTAATCGATAAAATCTGAGGTGATATAAAATAACCTTGGCACTGTATCCTTACATTTGTAGCATTTCTTTTGGGAAATTCATTTCGTTTTCACCATAGAATTTTTCGAGCGCTTTTTAATATTTTTACAAACTTTGGTTATCTATCACATCCCTTTAGGATATAGTTGATTATGGCTCACCACAAAACCCTGCTCTTGATATATTTTTTTTACTATCCCTCTACAATTCCTTCCCTGCCAGCCATTAAACAACTGTCTTAGGTAGGTTATTCGCTATTTCCCCCAGTCAGTCTTGCCTTCCAGTATGTCTTGTGAGTGTCAAATACTCCAAGCCCTCTTTCCTCAGTACATCTCACAGAAATTTCAAATTTTTCTTTCAGATTCTAATTATCTTTGTCCATGTATTTTAAGCCTCCTTCCATAAAATCATATCCTTTATCTCATCCCCTCTTCATCTATGAAGAAATTAGCCAGTATTCTCGACCACGTAAGACAACTGATATTACCTAGCAGTTAGGTTTTCTATCTTTCTAACGAAATTTCCTCGTTTCTTAACACTTCGGTGAGCTTTTGGAAGTTATCTTCTGCTGTTTAAATGCGCCTTCAGATTTCGGTGTTCACATTTCCCATTGCCTGTTAAAATACCTCTCAGATACTTAAATCTATGCACTTAAAAATAGATGTCATAATCAGTTAACTTACATCTTCTATCTTCCTATAATTGATGGATAGTCCTTTCTTTCCACTTTCCTTTTCCACCTTATCTAGATAATGTTTTGATAAGCTTTCTCGCTCACACGCACATAAATAGAAATATAATAATAATAATAATAATTATAATGAAAATTATAAATAAAATAAAACAATAACATAAAAACGCTGTATAAAATAAATTAAATAAACATTAAAACATAATAAAAATTCTCGCAGCATGCAACAAAAAATGTTCCTGTTGGAAATACGGACAAACTGCCAAAAGATGTTAAATTCAATCTCCTCATCACAAATCTTGTTACGGGCAACACGTGTCCGACTTCTCTCTGCGATACAGTATGTAATAACAGTAATTTCTCCCTTTTATCACATGTACCATAAAACAATTGCAACCTAAAAAAAATACTCACAGCAATGCGCACAAAAATATAAATATATTTTATGAAATTAACATACACCTTACCATGCTTTTCCTGTTATTTTTGTACCTTTTATTTCCTCTCAAGTATGCTTTTATCTCCGTGAACACAAGGTCAATTTCTGCTCCTATGATGTGAATGAATCCCCACAAAATTTTGTTGACCGCCGACGGATAAGAAAAGCAACCTATTCACCCCACAAGTGTTCTTGATTAACCCTGAATTTCGCAGTCTATAAATATAATTATAGAAGCGTGCAACCATGTAACAAAGGATGGAAATTAAACTAGTCTTAAATAGTTTCTAAAATATTACAACCAAGAAGAAATCACCCTTATTGCATCTTCATTCACAACAAATTAAAGCAGTAATCATACTGATACAGGTTCCAGAGAATTGGACACACAAAACTAGAGATCGATATAAGATACAACTAACGATGAAGATAATAATGAAATCACGTGATTTTCTTAGCGAATCTCTTAAGAGAAATCACAAAAGCTATTGTCTACTTTTCCCGAGGTATAGTTTCAGAGATGGTGTTTTTTTTTTTTTTTTTTTTTTTTTGGCAGTTGCCAACATTATATAGGGCTAGACAGTTAATTACATGAAGAATTTCACGATATAATATACATCAAACTATATTGATCTCTTCTGAACCTTTGCCAATCCCAAGAGCATCTGTTTGCAGACACGTTCCCTGCAGAGTACAGATAGAGGTTAATTCGGAAATGAACTTGGCCGACGAGAGAATGGCGGCAGATCATTTCGTCGTACTAAATACTGAGCAAATGAGAGAATATGTATTTTTGTTTTTAAAAATAACGTTAATTGCACAAGTGGCATCTCAATAACATTTTAAAACATACTTTAACGCTTATCCTGCTTATAAACTGATACCTCCAAAATTCGCTAAAAAGAGCATATACCATAATGAAAAAAGGCCCCAAACTTCATAAAAAAAGTTTTATCGTCAAACTGTTATTATTAAGAAAAACCAGATAATTTTTTATTATTTTATTAATTTTTTAATGCTTTCTAGCACGTTCAAAAGTTTGGTTTTTAACCAAAATCTTGTTCTTGCGTCAGCGTGTGGGCCAAAAATTAGTATGGGAAATTTAGCTTCTTTTTTTGCGGTAAAGAAACACATTGTTTTGGAAATTCTTGCAAAAGTCAAATAATTATTGGATCTTAATGAAATTTTGAAGATTTATTCACAAATGAATTAATTTTTGAAGTTTTTGTTTTTGTAGAAAACCTTAGTAATTTTTAAACATCTGTTACCTCTAATTTTATGAAATTTCGAAAAATTAAAATTTCACCCTCTTATATTTATATGTTAAAAGCATGACTCATTAGAGAATTTAAATCATCAATTCATATTTTGTCAAACTTCCCACCATTTACCAGAAATATCTGAATCGCAAAGTAAGAAAGGAGATAAAACTGACATTATTTAATTAGAAAATCTTTTAATTGCTTTTGTAAATAAAATATACTAAGGGCATATCGTCTTAAAAATGATTTCATTCGACCAATAATTAATTTTTACAAATAATTTCAAAAGTTTTAAATAATCTAAAATTCCTTATTAATTTTACATGATAATATTATTAAGTAAAAACTATATTTACTAATCAAAAAGGGTTCGTGCACATCATCAAGAACAAATATTTTTAAAAGAATTTTGAATTTTTTTTTTCATATGTGTATAAATGTGTCGATGTTTGTAAATATGGTCGACCATGCACATTATCAAAAAATAAGTGCGATAACTATAATAGATTTAAAGCCAGAAGGTTTCCAAAATTCATTTAAACATTAGCTTACGGAGAATATTTTCTTAAATTTTAGGGTTACGGACTACTTAATAAATTGAGTACTCATGTTAATTCAATTAATTTTTTGCCACTAAATCCCACATGGAACAACATTAGATAAATTATTTATCATAAATATCAATCTATCATGAAGCTGTTAAACACGTCAATAGCACACGTCTACTATTTTAAAAAAATACATTTCTGTGATAAAACTTAAAGTAAATAACATTTGTTTCAAATCAGATAAATTATACTTTAAATCAGTTAATATTTTTGAAATAAAGTTTCAGAAAATGCTATTTTATTTTCTGGAAGGTTTTTTTTTAATGAATAGAATTACATTGCAATGAAAGACGACTGAAAAAGGGACGCTAATCAGCTATTTTAACAAATAAAAAATCCTAAAAAGCAAGAAAAAACAATTTCCTTCCATAAAATTAATTTAAAAACTTTAGGAATCGCGTTTTCTGTGATGGTACCAAGATTAAACTGATATCCGCGTCACAGATATTCTGGCCATTTTCCGTAATGTTCGTATTTTCCTGATTTCAGACAAAAACTTGGAAGATTTCCCAAACATTTCACGGAAATTTACACTTTCGAAATTTATAGTTTATAATTAGAGTTTAAATAAATGAAAAACTCGTAACATTAAACTGTTCTTCTATACGCCAGGTCTGTACATGACGTGGACCATGATGGCTCTCTTGTCCTTTGTAGATCTTAATAAATTTTGCTTTCTCTTCTAAACACTGTTCTATCATTTACGCACTCTTGTTAGAGTTTCCTCTTCCCTTCACTATGTCCAGGGAGTATCAGATTTTTCACGCCCTCTTTCCTCATCTGCACTAGAAATTGCAACAACTTATAATGTTAAATATAAGCTTCTATTATGACTAAAACTGAATCGTTGATCATATGTTCAGTACAGAGAATTCTCAGCATCCTTCTGTAGATCCACATTTCTGTTGCTTCATGTCTCTTGTTCATAGCAGTAAATTTGTTCAGCATTTACTGACATATTGGAGGACTAATATCACGTAAGGACCTTTTTCTTTATTTCTCATGAGATTTTCCTGTTAATATTTTACTTAACTTTATATATATATATATATATATATATATATATATATAAATATAATTTAAAATGTCAAATTCCAGGTGGACAGTAGCCGAACAGAAGTACTAGTTTCATGCACCTTCCCAAAAATCATCAGGCTGTCGGTAGCTGTAGTTTGTAAAACAATATTAAAATAGCCGAAAACCAAAAAGTATAACGACTAAAACATTCAATCAGAAAAGGCTTGGTGTGACAAAAAAGTGCTCAAGGCCATATGGAGCAACAGTACCACAGTAGAGAAGCTTAGAGCTTCAAGCAAAAAGTGCTCTACAACAGCGGGCCACTAAATTCACCCACGTTAGAGCATTTACAGTTAGGGATATATAATCTCTCTCTCTCTCTATATATATATATATATATACACACACACACACATGAGAGAGAGAAGGCTGGATACTTGGAATTGGTACATCTCATCCGACTGAGCTTTGTTGTTGCTACGTCTACACATGCGCACAAAACGAAAGACTCAGCTAGTTTCAAATTTTTTTGTTTAGAATATATTTCGTTTCACTCTAGCTAAATTCATCTTCATTCTTTTTCCTACTAATATTTTCCCTGGCTATTCTACACTGACTATATAAAATTTACCAACAATGGTTATATATTGTAAGAGCCTGGACGCACATTTACTGTGACAGAACTAGTGATCAAGGCACTTTCCAGATATTTTCGTCTCAGTGGATCATTTTCTTTTTTAATCGAAGTAGCATTCCATATGTCAGAAGTATGGTCATTTTTTTCCTGTGATCAGCCAGTGCCTTTTGTGTGTTATTTAAAAATGTCCCATTAGTATTCAAATAGTGTTTTGTTTACACTTATTGAGGTTTCTCAAATGTATTCATTCTGGCAGTATCTGCAGGTGAAAAAGTAAATTCGTCCTTCAAGTTTTGGATGGTTTCCTTTTTTTATTGATTAAGTATATATATATATATAAGTATATGATTGGTGTATATGGAATGAATTCCAATAACCAACAATTACTATTCTTAAAAGAGTGCTCAATACAAAGTAGAGCAGATATAATTATTTATTTTAAAAAAATTATAACATAAATATGTTATAAAATCACTACAAAAATAACCATTTTATCAAGTGATAAGACACCGAGGGTGTTGAAACAAAATGGTTATTTATAACATATTTATGTTATAATTTTTTTAAAAATAAATAATTATATATATATATATATATATATATATATATATATAAAATCAATAACTGCAAGGAAATTAGGGTCACTGTGTCGTGCCAGAAAGTTTTATGTGAGTCTATCTTGCACATTTACAAGTCTACCATTCGTCCGTGCATTAAATACTTTCGCCATATCTGGGCTGGTGCCCCTGCTATTTATCTCGAGGTTCTTGACAAAATCCAAAAAAATGATCTGCAATGTAATTGATCCTGACTTGATATCTCGACTTCCGTCACTTTCTTACAGACGTTATGTAGCTTCCCTCTGTCTTTTCTACAAATATTTTCATGACAACTGCTCTGGCCCGGACTACATGAATTTAAGTGTGCTACTAAATTGGCATCTAGGCCTCACCCTTTTACTGTTGAATTAGTTAAATGTAACCACCACTTCTGCTCTAACATTTTGTCGTACTTTCTGCCAGCGGAACTTCCTTCCGTTTACTTGCTCCCCTTAAAACCACAATATTTAAAGTCAAAACATATTTTGAATTAGAAATAAATGTTTATTTTATATATATATAAGTTCATTTTCTCCATCAAGACATTCATTTCTGTAGTTTAGTGCTAGAAGCAAGCAGAAATATTTCTCCTCCCGATGATGGCCATTTCGGCCGAAACTAGTCGAGGAAACTAAATGGAATAATAATAAAAAAAAAAAACGAAAGAATATTAATCTACAACCCAGTGTGTCTGAAGATTTTAATTTTTTAATTTTTTTTATTGTTCAAAATATATATATATATATATATATATAAACATTTATTTCTAATTCAAAATATGTTTTGACTTTAAATAACCCACAAAGAGTTAATAAAGCATAAAAAACCCTCTTGTATCGAATAAGTAGTTTTATGTCAGGTGGAAAACTGTAAAAGAAACTTGCCTAAATGATGTGTTATACTCCAAGTAATTTAAAGCATCATTAATAGTTTAATGAAATAACGATAGAAAGTTAAAAATGGTTAGTATACTCTTATATTGTTCGTGATCCCAAGTTAATAGGTCAAATTTTTTGTATTATATTGTAAGACAAGAAACCGAAGATACAGATAAGCAGTTTAAGAACAGTTATTATAAAAACCACTTAAAAAAATTGTAAGCACACCTTATGTTGGAATATATATATATATATATATATATTATTTATTTTAGGATATTAAAACAAAAACGTGTTAAAAATCGCTACACAATTATAATTATGTTTTGACACTACAAATGTGTCTCCTCGGGCGATGTTAAAACTACTGGCAATATATTTAGCTCTACTCTGTATTGAGCTCTCATTTAAATTAAATGTTACGCACAGTGGGATTATATATATATATATATATATATATATATATATATATATATATATAGGGAGAGAGAGAGTCAATACACTCATAAAATTTGTCATTTAGCTGATTGATATTATTATATTCAGCACCTCAACCCCAGACGGACCTTTTTCTAATTGTTCAGTCGACTATTGAAACTATGTTTACGAACGGAATATTCAATGTATTTTTTGTGGGAAAATTTTATTGATTTATTTTAAAGTTTATTGATGGAAAAAACGTATCTTGTGCAATCAATGAGGAATAAATAGAAAGAAAAATAATTTTTCTAATTTCGCAAAGAATACCAAAGTGGTAAATGAGATAAAATCTTTAATTATATTTTGGATCTCGACCTAAATTCTAGATTTCCTTTCTAGCCAATCAAAAGAGAGAGACAAAGATGAAGTCACTGAATAGTGAAAAAAATTAATAAAATTACCAGTGGTTCTTTTTTTTTTTTTTTTTACATCTGATTATGTGTGTAACATGACAATTAACATATTTAGTAATGCCCTTTCAACAAAAATATCGATTCCAGCACTTTAAATACACTTTATTAGCTAATATTAATCAGATAGATCGAATATTATCCAGCGAAGGTTTTCTAACTTTAGCTAAAGCCTGTATTATGCTACAAACTTAATATTTTGTTTCCGTGATAGGGGACGATAAACAGTACATGTGTGTGGGAAATATTGCTGCCCCCATAATTGATTACTTACCACCTTTGAATAAAATGATTTCAGAAAGGTAAAGAAATCTAAATGAAAAGACAATAGAAAAGAGAAAGATTTTTCTTCCCCACACGTAAAACATGAAAATGTGCCGAATTGAAATTAGAAATCTATTTAGAAGAAAAATATGACGAAGTCCCAGAACACCACAACTTTTTAATTCTGATCTCCGTGGTTGCATTATTTATAACCTGATATGAAAAATAAACATTTTTGAGCAGAGTTTCCCCGACACCCTCAGTAGAGATGCGATATGGAATTTCATAGAGTGTGACAGAGTAGCATGTGTTCTTGAGTGTGGCATCATCACTCAGCCAACTGCCAATGTTGATGAGGCTGGATTCCGAACTCCGTGAGGAAATTACGACTCATTTAGAAACGCTGTCAGAAACGCCTATGTTCACAAAATTTAAAGGAAAAGCACTCTCCGTCCTCATTTCATTTGCGACAACATAATGATTATGTATCTGGATTCACTGCTCTGAATCTAGAGGCAGACCTGTGGATCGCACTTAGCAAGAATGTCCTACATTTTGACAAAATTATGAGCGAGAAACACGAGCGAAGAAGTCATTCACTTTCACAATTACATTTGTGATTCGTTTTACTATTTAGCATTTTTAATTAAAATCTAATTAATCCATTTAGAGTTACTTTTGTGCCGAGTTAAAAGCTTATTTGTTAACTTCAATTTGTTCACCTGCAGTAATGAATTTGGCTCAATTATAATTTAGGCTTCTTCATTTTCAAATGTAATATTTTTAGAAGTTGCAATCATTTCCTAAGAGGCATAAAAAGTTTCAGAACCTCTGATTTAGCGGTTAGAATTGTGCAAGTTTCAGTGGTCAAAGTGTATTTCACTGAAAATTTGTACAGCACTTACACGAGGTCGTCAAGATGCACAGCATTTATGCCATGAGGTTATTAAAAAAGTAAGTAAACGAAAGGTTACAACTAGGACACGCGTTTTTTTTAATCTGTCGTTACTGTGTTTGTAAAAGTCAGGTTTGCATTAGATTAGCCCACGGAGAGTTATGGCGAGATTCGAATCGAAAACAGGTGTCAAACAGACTCAGATAGAAAAAAAAAGTGACATGAACAGTGAGAGGTTATTAGGTTTAACTTAGGTATGTTCAATAATTCGCCGAAAAGCAGCATGGCATGATAAAAGAAGGCCCCCAAACTTAATAAAACTAAGTTTTATCTTTAAAAAATGTTTGTTATTAATAAGAGGAATGATCAAAGTATTTTAAAAAAAATTATTCCTTTCTAGCACGTTTGAATTTTTTTTACGTCAGCGGTCGCGTAATATTTAATATTAGTGTTCTTAGCGCTTTTTCAGTTGAAAAACGAATTAATTTAGAAATTCTTTCAAAAAAAAAAAAAAAAAAAAAAAAAATCAAATAATTGTCAGATTTTAATGAAACTTTCCGAACTTATTCAAAAATGAATGAAATTATTTTACAAATGTTTGCTTTTTGAAGCAAACATTTACTTTAATTTTATTTAATTTTACCATGAAGCTCATGGTAAAATTCTTTTTCTTTTGACATCTTTTACCCCGCCCTTTAATTTTATGAAAACTTGAATGTGTGTATTTTTGTAATTTTTAATTAAATACAGAAGACTTAAATCTTTCTTTGTAAATCGAGTAGCGTTTCAACCCAAACTTTAATTGTAAAATACGAAACTTAATAAAATTAAGACATTAATTAAAAGATTTTAATGGCTCTTATAAATGATATATATTAAGGGCATTATTGTCTGAAGCCAAAATATCTTTTCGATGAAAAATGAAGTTTTACAAGAATTATTTTCTTTTTCATTTTAAATACAAAATGTGATAAAGTTGTTAAATATTTTAAAATTAAGTTTGAAATTTTTTTCTGGAAATGCTCTTATTAAAAGATCTATTTTTTCAGATTTTAAATTTGAAAGCTTATTACAATCTGCGGAGCGTTTCTATTTTAACAATAATTTTTAATATGCCAAAATATGAATTAAAAACGTTTCCGGCAAAACTATGGAAGCACGACTCAGAAATAATGTGTCGTATTTTCTGCGATGTTTCTCGTATCGCGAGGATCCGGCCTCGATAAATTGCATTGATTTCGTGTCAAATTCTGACTGATTGACTGACTAACCACAAATGTCGCATTTTCAAAATTTTTATTTTAACATAAATCTCACTAAAATATATTTTACTAAATATTTTTTCATTCTTTAAAAAAAAATTCTTTTTCAGTGAGAGACATACTGCAATTATAATTTTTTCTTTTTAAATTCAATTTTAGGGACGGAAACAATACAGGTTTTGGATATATCTTCGTTAAAATGTTCCTTAGAAAAAAAAATCAATAAAATATTACACTTTTGGAGGCATTTAATTTTTAAGAATTACTTTATAGTTAATAAGCTGGTTCACTTAAAATTAAAAAATACTGTCACTTCTGCCTTTCTGTCCTATAAATTGCCCTGACGTTAGTTATCGATACATTGACGTAAATGTCAGTTGACCTCTCCAAACCCATTGTGACGATCAGACATGCTTATTTCCAACTAAATTTTTTATGCTAAAAATTCAAGTTATGTTTGATTCCAATTACATTAAGTATACTTTAAATTCTCTAATTTTCATAAAATAACTTTTAAAAAAGTATAATTGAATTTTACTAAATTTTTTAAACAGAAAATTTCACTTTTGCTTACAAAGTTGTCAAAAATGGCTCACATGATCAATTTTAAAAAAATATGAAAAAATACTTTGGTCTTTCTGTATCACCATATCCTCACCCCACTGGACTCACGCACTCCACAAGACCGGCCGTTGGTCCGGTATGGTCCAATATTACAAGTTAGACAAGTCTCCGTTACCCCAATGTCAATTCGAAGCCACCCTACAGCCACGCTGTGATTGTTTTGATTCTGGGGAGTGGTCATCGGATCATAGAAATCCGGAAGCTCTCCGTTGGTCCACCTGCGAGTTAGTCGGGTGAGAATCGGGTTAACAGAAAAAAGCCGATTCGATTTTGAAAGGACAAACGTTTTTTTCATATATAAAAGCATACACGCAAAATAATTTTTGTTGTACAAGGCTGAATGCTTCTTGTATGTGAACAATAACAAAACAAACAAAATTCTTCGAATAATTTCGGTAAGGAGATATATGGCCTTCGTTTTAACCCCTTTGGTCTGTTCTTAGCGCAACTACTACAACCTTCAATGTTCGCGTTCTCAGTAGTAGTAGTATTAGGAGTAGCGGTACTTAGATGTTAGCAGCGGTATGTCGCTTCTTCGCCCTCAGCTTCAGCAATACACAGCGGACACTTCTTTTTCACTCTCTGAAGTCTCTCCACTGAGTTCGACTGCATTCGAAGACAGACGAACCCAAAACTCTCCCTGCGTCCTTCGCCTCTTTATTAAGAGAACCAGCCCAGACTAGTGACGTATCTGTTTTTCTAGTCCGAACGTACTGACATACTATCAAAGTACAACTTCACTCCTCCGAGAATAAACAATTTACTTTTTCATCGATTGGTTTATCGCTATTAATTATTCTGCCGTTCTTTGTAAACTACAGATTCTTGTTTTAAAAATAAATTCTCTATGAAAACATCCTTAATTTTAACTTCGATTCTTATAGTGTCAAAATCCATTTCTTTGTTTAAAAGTTCCAAATTATTATTGTTCCAGTAATTTTCTATTAGTAATCTGATATCCTTTGTACACTTACAAAAAGATTGTATTTCGTGATCTAAATTAATTTTCTGTAACATTTACATTTCAAAGTTTTTACAGCATATTAACATCTTGGTTATTCGAGAACGCCTCTTTCACTTGGTGTTTTCCGTTTTACAGCATATCCTCCTTTATTATTGTTATGGTGACCTATCTGCATTAGAATGAACTCTTCCTCTTTCATAAATACTAACCTGTGAGACTTGCTAAGGAGTCAGTCGAGACACAGTGTAAACCTGATAGCTTGGACGGACATTATCTGCTGACTAATAACACTTATTTTGTATATATGTTCTGTTATTTCAATACACTTGTTCAATCTACCTTCTTTCCGTGTCTTTCTTTTCTGGTCCCTAACAGGTCACAGCAATTATTATTATTTCAGAGGTGATGTCTCTCCTGCCACATCATCTCCTAATAATAAACTTTTAGACGATAAAATCAAGTGTAATCAAGTTTGATGCCTTTTTCATCAAAATATGCTCTTTTTTAGCGAAGTATTGAACATACCTAGTTTAACTCCATTTCAAACATTATTTTGTTATTTAATACAGAATATCAACCTCGAAGGACAAAATCCCAACGAATCGTCAAAATGGAAGATATCGGTTCGTTTTCCATCCAGTCTACAAGTATCCATCTCGAACTCGCTTAACTTAACTGAAAATAACTGACACTCTCCGATAAATATATTAGGGTACTCGGAAATTAATTATGTACTTGACTATGACTTGTGTGTTAATCAACCAAAACCGAATCATAGTTGAATGGTATGAAACTTAATCTAGAATTAGTAGATCATCTCTTGTGTCGTTTGTACAGCATTTCCGAGTTTAACCCATAAAGGCTTACAATTTTGAAAATCAATCCATCCCTTACTCTATGAATTTCTGATATAGAAACGTTTTAAAAACAGTTGTTCAGTCTATACAAATGTCGTGAAGTGTCGTCTATGTCGGTAGTAGTTTAAAAGGTTGTGAAATGTCTATTTTGATATATCTGACAGTACTCCATCCACAAAAGTCCTTTTTTGTGACAGGTAGAATATGAGATGTGCCGTCTATTACAAGCTATTTTCGCTGTAAGTGTTTGACAGGAAGTTGATCGGGTAAACGAAACATATCGAAAGGTGTTATCATTCAGCATGATAAACCACACCACCACAAAAAAAAAAATTCGTTAGAATGGGAGGTTCTTTCACATCCTCGATACTCTGATTTAGAATTTTTTTTGAAAAACTTAAAAAGGATTATGTTTTGTTGACAGATCTATCAATCTAGATGATTTGGGCGTTTATCAATTCGGTTTGAAATATTGTACTTTGCTCATTGGAAATATCAAATTTAATCTATTAGCTTGAAATAAAAAAAAAAATAAAATAAAAGCTTCAAGAAAGACATTTCATTTTTTTAAAAATGCATTTTAAACTTTAGGTATCGCTTTTTTGCCAGGTACATTGGTAGATAGATAAGCAAAATCAGTGATTGATTGTTTAAGAGTATCGTTAGACATAATTTTGAATGTGCGCATCAAACACTTAACCTACTCGTAAGAAAACTCTTTGCGAAAATATTTAAAACGACAGCTTTATTAACGTAAGAGAAATTTAACAAAAGAATGTCTGAGCTGTGAATGGTTATGAGAATGTGATATCATTAAACATTACTTTGATGTTAATTTACCCTCATCCCCGTCTTATCAAGATGCTTAAGAGAAAGTGTGAAAAACGACAACAAAGGAAAGAAAAAGAACAAAAGATCGTAAAAGAGTTGACAGCATCAATACAAGAAAGATTAAGACTATGATAATGAGAACTTCATTTATTTCAGGCAGCAGCTGTTTGAAACTTTATTCCAAACAGTGTATTTCCGTACTACTATAAACCAAGACAATGTTCACACATTTCAACTTTTAAACACACGAGTCGAATTGAAAAGAAAGTCATTATTCATGTTTCACTCATCAACCCTGTTACATATTTGTTTCCATTTGGGTTAGTATCTATAGTTATATTAAAATAAACAACAAAGAAAAAAGAAAAGATTTTTTACTAACTGAAAAATTATGACTTTTTTTACCGATTTGAAAGTAAAAATGAATTGTCAATTATTAGTTTCAACATCTTAGAACAATCACTAATGGGTAGTATGAAGATTAATGGCACCAAGACAGAAGAGAAGCGTCAATTTTGATATGACAAGGATTCCAGGGAGGGGTTGAAAAAAAAAGTACTAAAGAACACGCATAAAAGGTAAATACAGCATTTGTTAAATTTGAATGATTAATCGAATACAATTATTTAATCAGATGAAAAACTTAGCATATAACATTACGTTTTGCCCCAAAAGAAGAAACAGTAAAGAATGCTGATAGGATACATTTATGAGACTTATTCAGGGAAAGAAGAAAAACCCATAAGAATGGAGTAATTATGTCTGAAAAATCTTTCCCGCTCTTCCGTTCAACTTAGACTTGGTAGGCGATTCATATTCCAATTAGACCACCTAAAATATACTTAAAAAAACATCCGAGAATAGATTAAATAAAGTCGGAATTATAGAATGGTCTTCTGAACCGCCTGACATAAGCTCTAGTGAATATTCGGGACATGAATTGTAAATTGTTTTTCATAAACAAATGGAAGATAGAAAAAATGCCATTCTTGAGATGTAGAGAATTTAAAGATACAACAAACGTCTTTTAGCAATGATGGTGCCAAAATACGCTTAACTATGAAAGAGAATTTTTTGGTAGAGATAGGCGTCAATACTTATGTTAAAAATATTACAATAAGATATAAATAATCATGCAAATAAAATAATATTCTCAATTATTCATTATTAATCTACGTATTCAATTTTTTTTACTGAGGCAAAATTAAATAAAGTAGATAGTTTCGCCTATCGCCAGGTTCACACTTCTCCTCACTCTTCTGAACAGGAGTAGAGGTTTATCCTTTGTTGACTGTTTAGGATTGGGCTTCCGGTTCCTTCCAAAGTCTACTTAAATTCTACTCTTAACATCCTCGCCTGAAATTTTGTTCCCTTATTTTTTCTGCTCACTCAAGATTAAATAGCTTTGTCCAGTTCAAACTCCCTCCGAATCTTTTGAAGAGTAAAAGAGTTATCCCTTGTTTCCCGCTTAGGTTTTGATTTTCGGTTCCTTCTAAAGTCTACTTCCAACACTATATTTCTAACGTTCCGCCTGAACTTCGAAATGTTATTCACTAATTCAATCTTGACCTCTTCAAGTCTAGAGTTAGCCGTTATACTTCCCTTCTTGCCTTTACTTACGCTAATACAACACCACACAGTAATCTTCTACCTTGAGTGGCACTTGGGCGTTCTATTAGGTGAACATGAGTAAAACAAAAAACTCAACAGATAAATGTTATCAATTTCTGGATAATTAATGGACAAAAGTCAAGACAAATAAATTAGACATCAATTACATTTGTGTACAACATTAATATATGCACCTAAAAATCATTTTAAAAATGAAAAATCTTAAAGATTTTATTTTAGTTTTAATTTCATGCTAATAGATTATATTTAATATTTCCAATACGCAAAACATTTTGCTGTAAACTTAGATACCTTCATGAGATCGCTAAAAAAGAGTATAGCATGACGAAAAAGACGCCAAACTTGACGAAAACAAAACT
>OZ010576.1:104135618-104250618 GCA_963932145.1 Acanthosepion lycidas | reverse complement strand
TTTTGTTTTTGTGTAGATGTATAAACCACGAATGAATGTAACATTTAGTGGACGAGGACAGAGCGAATAATTTAACTTCAACAGAACAGTCAAGTGAAAAATAAAATTTAACGTGAATTGTAATACAGAATAATTTCTCTTGCAAATTCCTTTTCATTGATCCAAAGTTATTGTTACAAGTTAAATTCTTCGAACAAAAGACTGTAAAACGGTTTTAAACAAATGACAAAAAAGATAGGTTAGTATTTGCAACAACCTGTGTGTAATGTCGTAATGTGTGCTCGCCACTATTTTCTGACATCTCTTCTTTCCTTTATTTTCTCTTGGATTTCTTCTCGCTGCTATATACAGACACTACTTCCTCCTCACTACAAATAAAACTTGTTTGACATGAAAAATGAAACGAGAATAAGTGTATTTATGAGTCACTCAGCATTACAAAGTGTTATTGTTTCTGAATAATGAATTTTGTTGCGCAAATTATAAATTTTGCTCCGCAATTTGATTTACTAAGAACCGAGTTGCAGGCTTGTTTAAAGGTAAAATTTTAAAGAGATGATAAAAAGTCTCATTTATCAGTTACTGAAAACAAAACTCGTAGCCATTTTTAAGTTTAGATAGGGAATAGTTTTTTACAAAAATAAGTAACTCTTTATAATACAATTATTATTATAAAACTTGAAATAATTTAACAAAAATGATTGTTAGAAATAACTCCAGAGAATGTAATGTTTATCCTATTTGGATTTTCTGATGAATATTGAATCTTAAGTTAATGATTGAATAAGTTTATGGCGAATCCCAAGACTATAAAATACCCATGGGAATTCCCTTATAGCCTCGTTAAATATTTAGTCTTAACAATGTTAAACTATTGCAATAAAAATCATACGCATGAATGCAGGTCATTATTTAAAGAAGTCACAATCAAGAGTCCCATAAAGCATTATGGTCGTAGGGGCATCACGCTAAGGCAGCCGAAGCAGCAGTTATTCGTCTTGGGCATGACAACCTGGTGGAACCCATTTCTCTTTAGGCTTTTTTTTTTCAGAATTTTTCCTTCTTCTAGACTGGTTGCCAACCAAGGATATGGGACTCGGTCTGTTTACTCATAGCTGATGGGAGAAAAGAAGATGGATTCATACCTTTCCCAAAAGGTATTTGCACGTAAGTCAATGTAACAAAATCGACTGTAATTCGAACTTCCTTATTAAGCTTAAAGTCGTTTGGGAGAAACATCTAGGTACTTGAGAATACCCTCAATTGGAAACCCATCTGAGCAGATCAGGTTACATGACCTGAAGGTATTTTTAACTTTACTGTACCTACTAGCTTATCCACTGCATTTATCAAAACCTGTCACGACATTTTGGTGGTGAGGCATTAGCCCGGTATACACTTATCAGACCAGGATTCGTGATGTGTATTTTGAGTTTCATATTTCTCACCCAGAAACACTTTGATGGCATGCTGCTCTCTGATTAATTATTAATAACGTTTACAGAATAATAACGTTGTAATGCATGGATGAGTAGAATACTTTTGCATAAAGGAATTTTTTAAATTGAGATTCGTGTGACGGAGAGTCACAAGTATAGAATACCCAATCAAGGGTCAGCCTCAATGCATCGGTGTAATGATGTATTAGATTAATTTGCGTTTATCCGCCCCCCATGCCAAGTATCACATATTTTATCATCAATAAATAAAGCAATGTTCAGATAGGTTATCTACAAACAAATATATGATCAAAAACAATCCTTGACAAGTGGATTTCCACCACGAAAAAAATATTTTTTCCATATAAATTTAGAATATATATATATATATATATATATATATAGGGTGTTTTCTTCTAATAGACTGGTTTTCAAGAGTATAGGGCTCAGTCTGTTTTGCTATTTACGCATAGGTGGTGACAGAACAGATTAGTTCATACCGTTCCCAAAAGATTTGCACATAAATTGATGTAATGTACCCGACTGGAATTGGAACTCGGCTCTCCGATTTTTCACTTGGAGCAGCTTTCAATATCGCGCATCCACATTTAAAAAATATATATATATATATATATATATTCAAAACTGACAAGGTTTTCCATTTTTTGAAGCAGACGTTAAACACATGAGAGTGTTATCGCCTCCTCCATCTCCCTTTTTCTAAAACCGAACCGCTCCTTGATATATACTTTCTTCCGTCTATCCTCGCAATAAAACCGGAATAGTCCATTGTGATGGATTGATGGTTGGTTGATGGTGGTGGTTCTAGAAGAACTATTTTTTGAAAATTATTTACAGGCCATATATATATATATATATATATATATATATATATATATATATGGGTGTGAGCAGAGAATGAAATAATTATTAAGTTTTAACATTGAAGTCAAATGTACCACTCTTTGTAAATGCGTCACACAATCTGGTCAGTCTCCAACAACAAAAAAACAAAATAAAAAAAACCTTCATTAAATGCTGCGACCCCAACAATTAACACTACATTAATAGCATTTTATCCGTGAGGACTATATATATAAGCAATAGTTAAAATACGAAATAGGATAGTTGAAGAACACATTGGAAAGAATAAAAATAGTGTTACTGGATTTTAATTCATTATTTCCTCATCGTTTTTCACCTCCGTCTATGATTATTTAAGGGTGCTGGCAAATTCTAGTGAGGAAGAATTTCAAAACAAATTCACATACTTGGATACTTGCTCAGAATCTGGGAAGTTGTCCGAGGCATGCCATGCGCGCGTGGGTGTGTGCGTGTATGTATCAAGAATGTTAAAATATTTATTTTTCATATAACTTGACTTATGTATGTATGATGTGAAATTAATATTAAACACTTCAAATACTTCAGCGTATCAGTTATGACAAATTAAGTATTGAAAGAATAAAAATACAACACAGACAATATCAGTGGCAAATTTGTCCCAATACTGCAAATTGCTACAAAACATCAACCTGAAAACTCGAGTCATTTTAGTTTTGTCAGATTGAGACATTCATATGCATGTTGCCAAACTCGTTCAGAAATATGAAAACTGTAAAACGACCGCTTCCTAAGGTCAATGGTGAAAAAAGGCTTTTAAAGAGTAAAGCCTCATGGTCTTGACCAACATTATCCTTCTTTGTATGTGATTCTAAGGAACCAGTCCACAGTGTTCAAAGAGCTGTACCAAACAACAGATACCACAAGACATAAGGACTACCAACAGCAGCAACAACTAAAATGGATAGGATATGTATCTCGAAGATGCAATAATGGCATAATTCATATGTTGACATTCCGCACTACTTCAAATAACATTTGACAAAGGAAGCCTCCACCAGTACTTGACAAAGCGAAAACAGTTACTGGATTGAGAAAAACGTTTTCCTAAAAAAAATTGTTAATAAATACAATAATTTTATACAATTTCAGCCAAAATAAGTACTGACTTCTGGCTCAATGAATACCAATTGTTTCCTTTGTTGGGAAATGGCTAATATTATACACACACACATATATATATATTATGGGATACACACAGCATCTTATAATGGTCACTTTTAGATTTTCCTGATTTTTAGAAATTGAAGCAAATGATACAGGGAAATATTTGTATTTTGCGCGTGTATCCTATTTGACATAATTTATAGTTGACGACATATACTCAGATGATGTTGCCAGATTTGATGAATTTCACAGAATTTTTAAAGTTTCACAATATGAGCTATGTTACCAATAACCCCAGGACATTATATTCAAATTACATCTTAGAATTTCATATTAGGTACAAAAAACTACCGAACCAAAAACTGGAAATTCTCATTCTATTTTTAAAATTGTGACATCTCTGATGTGTAATTCATATATTGTGCTGTCCCTTTTGTTCAACACTATACATCCAGCCCTATAACTGAATATGGTTATGCTATTTACATATGAAGCGATAAATAAATGAAAAAGAAAAATTCGACATGATAGGAAAATTCCAAGTATTGAACAAATTGTACTAATTCCAATTTCTCTACAGACTATGTAGCAAGCTTTTCTCTACTCAGTTACTATTTCCATGGTCCTGATGAGTTGCATTTTTTCATTCAACCAGTTCAGACCTTTACGGCTATGGCCGGCCATGCCATGCACACAGGGTCGAATCATCCTCATTCCCTTTGTATTGCATTCGGACAGTTTATTCCCAAGAGTCGATATACTTCGAGGAACAAACTCCAGAGAGTGTCTCTCCGCGACTATTAAAATATTAGCATCTTCAAGTTCATCTACCTTATCTATATCCTCATAATCTTCAATTCCTAACTCCACCTCCTCTTATGTCCACGATACAACTACATTCAGCAAATATCGAACTCGAGTAACTCTTAAGCCATGTATTTATTGAATGAAAAGTAGCGTAAAAATAGAAAACAAAAATGAATAAGAATTCGTGTATACAATATTTTTTAGTATAGCATATTTCTGGATAGACAGTTTATTCTTTTTCTTTTTCTTTGACAACGAGAGGAAAGCGGCGACTAACCTACCTAAGGAGCTTGGGGAAATGGTTGGCAGAACAGGAATACGGAGAGAAACCTTATTAAGAACTACAAAGAACTAGGAATTGTAAAGTGTCATGATCGCCCGCGTTCTGAAGGGACACGGTATATGAAAGAATATGCAGAATCAGGTATATTCTCTTCATACGATTATGTAATAATATACTTAATATGGTTGTAATTCCTCTACAGTAAAACTGATATAGCTTGCATCAGTTTTTCGGTTGCTTTCAAAATATCTTGCTTCATCCTCACTCACCGATACAGTAAATCATTCATAACGAATCAATCTCGACGCATCCATTTTTACGTAAGACTTCATTCGATGATTTTCAGTTAACAGGATTCGTCCCTTTAAATTTCCAGAACCAACTGAAAGATAACACGGTCGAGAAAAAGTACTTTAGTGGAAGAAATTATACTGTCCCCCTCTCGGCGTTTACGGGGATTCTATTTCTCCCTAATGGTGGACGCTATTTCTATCATGTCATGAATCTATTCAATAGAAGGTTGATATATTCCACGGGCAGAGTATTAACATAAAAGCAGTAAAAAAGAAAAAAAAAAATAAAGGAAAAAGAAGTCTTTCATATCAGATAACTCTCCAACATATATCTATTTCTTTACATTGAATATACACGAACTAAGCTTAAATGACTGAAAACGCTATAGAAATATTCTGCGTAGCACGGTGCAACAATCCTCTAATTTTATTAACACAGCAGCAAACAAACGTTACTGAAATCAGTTAGTCTTTTACTGTCAGGTGTTTATAATAAGTAAAAAAAAAAAAAAAATTGAATCTATCACCAATGGAAAACTGAAATATAGAATTTAAGCAACTATTTCGTGTTTATATAAGATTTTGCAGTACAAAATTTAAGGGTAGCTTGGAATAAGCATAATTTATATGGCATTTTAATGTACATTTTAAAAGTTAAAAAAAAAAAAACCGGTTTCGTTCCAAATTTATCAAGTTTATTTCTGGGATATAAGAAGTAAACGTGTAAATTTAATTGATATTAATGATAACCAATGGAGGGAAAAGAAAAACAAATGAATTTCAAGAAAGCTAGAGTTCATTAACATTCAGACCCAGTAAGCATTTCCTCTGTTTACAGAGGGAAGGCCCACGGGATTTGATATAAAAGGACTCTAGAACCTTGAGGTGATATGAGGAGTGGGACCTCAATAATATAGAAAACGGTCCACCCTAAAATCAAAGACAATTCCTACTGTTCATAGCATGCTCTGTAATAGAAGAACCAGAAATATTAATTAGTTGACTTTTCCTGGCAACCGGATTCAAAATCCTGGAGAGTAAGTGTTGATTTATTCTCAGATGCAAACGTTGAGACGTCCTTCCTATGTAGTCGAGTCCACAACTACACTTCTATTTATAAATCACTGAATTAACATAATGGCGAGGGGAAGTACATTCTTACGAATGGAAGAGAAAATAGGACGGGTAACAAATATTACCCGAACATTAGCCGAAAAATAACAGCTTTTAATCACACTCGAAATTCGTCTAAATAAAGACTCACACTCTGAACCAATAAAGGGAAGACGCAAATAAACTGGACATTTCTTAACAAAATGCAGCTTAACCCTATGAAATTTATTGATGACATCATCGATAACAGAATCCAAAACATCCAAAGGATATCCATTTTTAGAAAGTGTCATCTTCATAATATCAATTCCGCCACAGAGAAAGCCATCAGAACAAATCATAAATGCCCTATAAATTAAGGTCTTAATCAAATTAACTTTTCGTTGTCTGGGATAAAAAGAGTCCCAACGTGTATAAAGTCCCGAAAAAGTAGCCTTCCTAAATACAGAAGTCAAAAACTTGTCACTAATCCTATGAACAAGAACATCCAAAAAGGAAAGACAAGAATTGGACTCCTTTTCTATGGTAAACTTAAGAGGGAAGGACAGAGTTTAATTCGGTGAGAAACAAGTCGGCCTCAGCCTCATTATTAAAGAGGCAGAAGGTATCATCCACATGACGATGATACATAAGAGGACGACCAATACAAGAAAATAAGGAAGCCTCATGAAACCCGACAAAAATATTCGCTAAAGCTGGAACCAAAGGCGAACCCATCGCTACATCGTCGATCTGCAGATACATAATATCAAAACTAAATTCAACAGACGAGGTGGCGAACATCATGAGATCCACTCAGGAAAATTCGTAGGAGACAAAGAGGTACGATAGAACATATCGCAACACATCTCAGACAGGGGAACACATGTAAGCAAGGAGCAGATATCAAACGAACACATGAACCCACCATCAGTAGAAGAACTGCGTATAATTTTCAGCAAAGGAGAAGGAATCTTTAATACAATAAGTACTGAAGTGCGACAAAACTGTTGTAGCATCGTCGAGAGCCAACTAGCAATTTTATGTTGGAAGACCCAATTATGGACAGAATGGGTCGTAAAGGGACACCATCCTTATGGATTTCGGGTAACCCATACAAACGGGGACGAATGGACCCAGTGGGTCTAATTAACTCTGAACTTTCAGAGGAGAGTAAACCACTCTTGACCCACTTTAACAGTTGCCTTTGAAATTTAGATTCAATAGAATCAGTATGATCATGGGTCTCAACTGGACCTAATTTTAAGAATTTTGATGTATCACCAAGTATATTGTCCATCTTTGAAACGTAATCCGAATAGTCCAGTAGAACAACACCAACACCTTTATCAGGTTTAGTAATAACCAGGTTATAATTATTTTTAAAAATTTTAATTACCCGGCGGTGTTGTTCTCCCCATTTGGATTCTGATGAAGAAACAGAAGAGCCAGCATAAGAATGGGCATAACTATCGAGTTTAGCCTTAAAATGGCTAAGAGATTCAACAGAGCGAGGGACAAGTCTACAAACATGTGCAAATAAAAGCTCAAACTCTGAAAAAAATTTCTCACGATCAGGCATCGAAAACGGAATACAAAAATCCAAACCATGAGCCAAGATACAAGTCTAACTAGGAAAGGCTCATAAAATGAAAAATTAAAGAATTCCTTCTCCAGTAGGTTCATCACTGCATCCAAATCGTTTATTTAGAGTGGCAATGGTTACTGTTTTGCGAAGAAATTTAAGATTTGACAGTTGATAATGTCATTTTAAAATTTAATTATTGTCATCATTGACGATCAGATGCGTAGCGACCTTTTCTTTAAGGGGTTTAGAATAATGATTAGGCACTATTTATTATATTACATTATCTGAGGGCTTCAAGGTAATTCCTTATTCTCATGCGTTTTACCCTGTACGAGGACAATATTGTTGCCAGCAAGAATGCTGAACAACTTCCTCGTACATACAGAGGAGAATTGAGGCAACAGAGATATAATTTTACAGAAGGATGCTGAGAATACCATGGACGGTGCAAGTAAGCAAAAAAGAGGTTTGAAAGAAAATGGAAACAAAAATTCCATTCAGAATCAGAGACAGCTACATTTTTTGGACACATAATGGAGGGTTTGGAGAATAGGACACTTACAAGACATATCGAAGCCAGACGGTAAAGAGGAAGTCAGTGCACCACCTACCTGACCGGCCTGTGTGAACGAATGGGGAAATGGTCGGGGGGTGGGGAGTGATGCCAAAATGACAAATGTCACTAAGAGCTACAAGGCGCTCATGGTTCTCCACAACGTGGAGAACCATGACTGCCATGAAGATTTACACATAGATTAGTCTGCAGTTGTTGGATAGTGAACAAATCTCGACTGTTTACTTGTTTTGTAATGGGTTCAACCTACATCCGATCAATTTACTTATTTTTGACAATTCCAAACTGAGTTCATTTTCCAGTCGAAGTTAAGCTTTGAATGGGTGCAAAACCAAACGCATGATCGAATATTTAAAATGAGTGACCCTCACGTTAACTACACATTTGATCGAATTTACTCGTAGGATAATTATTAGGAAAAAAAACAACCAATCATGTGTGCATGATCTCTGGTTAGGATTCCAAATTTTATGCTATGTTCTGGATTAGGTGAAAAAGATTTGGGATGCTATGTCTTCTGACCATTTTGCTTCCGAGAGCATATGAAGAAAGAGTGCTTGGAAAATTTGATACTCACAGAACAGATTGAAGACAAGAGGCGCAGAAGAAGAAAACTTATATAGCAAGCTTTTGTAAATGGATGAGAGGACAGGTTTAGGAGAGATAAAACACAATTTATTAAGAGCTACAAAGGGCAGGAAATTTTAAAGAGTCATGATCGCCAAAGTCCTGAAAGGACACGGCACATACAAGACCAGCTTCAAAGTGTAATCTATCTTTTCATAATGTAGCTTTTTTTAAACAAAAAGAAAAAGATTTTCTTACAGCCAGAGAAGCCGAACAAGCAATTAGATGTGACGATACAAATCTGTTAAAAAGGTTCCCTATATCCGCCCTTCTATATGACAGTGAATGCTGGACAATATCCACAAAGATGAAGAGACTCGAAGCAACAGACATGTGGTTCTACAGAAGGTTACTGAAAATGCCATGGACTGAATGCAAACAAGGAGGAAATTTTTCGAGAAAATCAAAAGAAAAGAAACGCATAGTTGAACAGGGTCTAAGAAAAATAAATATATATTTTTAGGAGAAATAAAAAGACATGATTTTTTAGGAGAAATAACAAAATAACGTTTAAGAGTTACAAACGACAGGAAATTGTGGAGAGTCATAATCGTCTACTTCCTGAGGGGACATGACTCAAAAAAAGACACTTATATGTTGTTAAAAGTATTGTAGCTTTTACAACACCACTAAATTGCAAGAATTATAATTTAAAAAAAAATTAATGCTAGTAACACTTATTATAAATAGTTTTGCTCAGAAATTTCATGGTTGAGTTAATTTATTATTAGAACCATCAGGGCAGAATATCAATTTACAGCTGAAGGTAATAGACAGACTCATTAGAGCGCAGAACCACAAGATTTTATTGACAGTCTTGTTCGTAAAATGTGACAATAATTTGAACATGCAACCACAAATTTTGCTTTTCCTGTCTAAGATAAATTAACTATTATATGATAACATTCGCTTTCTCAGATCAATGTTTAAAAATGACACTGAGCGAGTGAAGCCTGTAACTCATACCGAGAATTATATTTTTTTAGAAGGATAAATCACAAACCGAACCATTAACAAAGAACTATACAGAATAACAGAAAAAAATCACTTAAGAACTTTCAACGGCAGAAACGTAACTCTAAGAGAAAATAATGTCAATCAAGATGTTACCTTTCCATACTGCTTAAAGCAAAAAAGAAACCCTCTATTAATATTGGAATGAGCAGTGAGTGTCACTGGACTTTAGAAACCTATTTTTTCTGAAAACTTGTTTTAATATTAGGTTGGTGCAAAAATAATGTCGGTTTTTGACGTATTTTTTAACGTCAAAAACTGACATTATTTTTGCACCAACCTAATAGAAAGATTTTATAAATTTCAACAAAAAAGTATCACTGGCTGCTCGGTCAATGAATGCTGAATATTTCTTTATAAGTCTAATTACCATTACTATCATTAATAGGTTTAATTCAAATCTACAGCTAACTTTAGCGTCCTGAGACTTTATTTATTCATCATGTTGTAAATCGAGATCATAATTATCAGGAGAAAAATAATCCAGGTTAACGCAGTATTTAAAGGTTATTTTCGGTGTGTGGTCACGGAGTCATCACAGAATACTTTCATACATACAAAGCCGTAAGACATGCGCCGAAATTAAGCCCTCAGTTAATGTAAGGTAATAAAATCCCGAGCGACCCGTAGCTGAAAGTAAAATATACGGACAATGTGAAAAGAATATACAAGGGTCACAATGGAAACTCGAAATGTGATTCACTAAGAGACGTATTCGTGACATCAGCAAACGGGGTCATCCAAAAAGAGAATGGACGAAAAAGGAAAAAAAAAACAAAAACAAATAGATGACTGAGGAGATTCTCGACATGATGCAAAGGAGACAGAAAACTGCCACTATACGGAACAGAATACAAAAAAATTACACAATGAAATAAGGACCAGATGCAGACAGGCTAAAGAAGAGTGGCTAAACAAAAAATGTGCAGTGGTAGAGATTGAGTACCACCACCAAGGGAGATATGCACAAACAAATAAGGCAACTAACATAAGGAAGAAGCAGATGAAATTTCTGAGATACGTGATGAGAAAGGAGGGCCTGGAGAATCTGATACTTAAAGGTTGAATAAAAGGAAAAAGAGACAAAGAAAAGCAACACATGACATACCTGTCGGGCTTAAGCAAGTGGTCTGGGGGAGTTGGCAGAGGCACGAAACAAATTGAGAGCTATAAGGGATAGGGGGAAGTGGAGAGCCATCATCACCTTCACGAAACAGTAACCTTTGCCACTCTCATATATATATATATATATATATATATATATATATACACACACACACACATACATACATTAGTGGGAGAAAACATAATTGTACACATACAGATTTAATTTATTGTACTTCCAACTAATGAATAAATATACGTTTCATATAATTAACTGAACACAGATACATGACTAATTAAGCATAAAAAAAACAAAAATGTTGATTTAATAGAAATAAATTCCATTTATCCATTTTATTGGGTGAAAAAAGTATTCGTACAATGTAAATTTCAGATTTTAAAACTTAAATTGTTTTAATACTTTAGATTATTCAAAGGGTATATTCTAGAATTTATTTTGGGGTAAAAATAACTACTGATAACATTATTGGTACAAATAAAGTATTCTGTAATTGATATTCGTGCGAGAAGGTCTTCATCATTGCAAGAGATAAAGAATTGACAAATTTGCAAAAAGAACTGATTGTTAAATTCTGGAAAGAAGGTAAAAAGTTCCAGGAAATCTCAGACAACCCGATACTTCATTTACTACCATTGGTTCATTCATTGTAAAGAACAAAAAAAAAATTCAAAACAGTTGAAAATAGATGAAATTGAAAGAACGGGTACTCAACGGAAGATTTTCTGAAGAATCTCAGAGAAAATCAATGCGTCAGATTAAGCAGAATCCAATAGTTACCCGTTAAGAACTGCAGAATGATTTGCTTTCATTGTCACTAAACTGACAAGAAGCAATGAAACTCATAGGGACAATTTAAAGTAACGCTCTCTTCGGAAAACTCCACTGCTTTTGAAAGGACAGAGAGATTCCAGGTTTAAATTCATTCATGAATATAAGCATAAGGAAAACCATGTTGGGAAAGATTATTATAGACAAACAAAATCAAAATGGAGTTGTTTGGGCGTCATTCTAGAAATTATGTATGGAGGAATGAAGGTGATGCCTTCAAGCAAAAACTTCCAACAGTGAAATTTGGTGGTGGCAGCATCATGGTTTGGAGATACTTTTCTGCAAAAGGTACTGACAACATATCAGTAATAGATGGTAGAATGAATACCATAGCATAAAGTATTTTGAAAAATTTAATGATTTCGGTTGAAAATCTTGAACTTCTTCCTGATTGGATCTTCCAACAAGATAATGCAAAATCTAAAAAGAAATGGCTTTGCTGAAAATGATATAAATAACCTGAAGTGGCTAAGTCAGTCCCTAGATTTAAAACTAATCGAGAATCTGGCGTTATTTGAAAATTCAAATCCAATAGAGTGCTCTAACGAACATCCTGGATCTGAAGACCATATGAGAAGAAGACTGGAACAAAATACCAACTAAAATTTGCAAATCATTGAGAACTATAAGAGGTTGGTTGCTGTTTAAGTGAATAATGACTATTGTACAACCCGTTAAATAAAGATTATGTATTCTGTTTTTTTGTATTGTACAAATACTTTTTTTTCACCCATAAAAATGAATAAAAGCGATTTGTTTCTATTAAATATATTTTTCGGTTTTCTATTCATATTTAGTTATTATGCGTGTATTATATGAAAAGTATGTTTATTCATTAGTTCGATATACGATAAATCAAAAATGTGTATGTGTACGACTATGGGTGTTATTGCTTTCATTTCGGATATTTCAAAAAGATACAGAAAATATATAATCTCAGAGAAACATGATATTGTAAAGTTTTTGGAAATTATAGAAAAGTTAAATAGATATCCATGAAAATCAAATTGAAAACATCAGTAAAATAAAAAGAACGGTTTTTAAGAATATCACAAAATTAAAAATTGAATGTAATTGATATTAAGCTCTATTTTTAGAATGACCAGGAAGAAAACATTGAAGAAGCTTGTTTTGTGGATTTAAACAAAGATGTAGCATGTTAAGAACATTGGATGAAAACATGAAAGAAATCAAATCTCCAACTTTAGGTAAAAAGAGCAAGTTGGAGTTAGTAATACATGAAAACATTACAACTTTTGGTTTTTAATCCTGTAGCCAACTTATTCCAGTCGTGTCAAAAAATATTTTATTTACTGGAAAAAAAGAAAAGTCATCCCTTAACTGACGCCATTCGTTTCGTATACAAATTATTTAAATTGCTTATCTATGAAGCTTGTGACGTCTGCATATATAGCCTTCGTTACATATTATTTAATGCCAAGGAAACTAAGACAAACAAAACGATCATAGAAAATATTCAGAAATATCACTTTACATCGACGTTTCAAAATAAAATTAGATCACGTGTTACTATTATTAAACAAAATGAGTTTTGATTGAGTATAGACGATTTTCTTATTTTAATTATATCTTTATTTTAATGCGAAAACGATATTCAAACAAAAGTTAAAACATTTCGACGCATTATGGCGTTATCCGAAAATAATTGTATAAAAGTGTTTTATTGAAGAAGTAGACGACAGAGTGAAAACAAACAAAAACATTGCTATGAATTTAACAAACCACCGGCCAGCTAGACGTTTCAGTAAACTTAAAATTTTTTCAGACTGTGCATTCATCCAAGTGTAAAGTTAATCAGTGTTCATCCAAAATAAAATTAATTTTATTGTAAATGTCTGATATTTCCTCATCACTTAACTTTAGAAAGCCGAGTGTCGAAGTAAATAGATGAATCCTCTCGCCCTATTTCCAGTATGAAATAAAAAGGAATTTTACTTTATCTCGCTAATTTTATTAAGCTTCTTTTTGTCGTATACTTTTTGATTGAACTTTACAAGAAACTGTCTTCTCTCGAAGAAAAGATCGATGTGTTATTGCAACAAATATGGTGGGTAAGGCTGAAAAATTTGGAAATTGCATTCGGGTTTGGAAATTAGAAAGCTGGTTTTAAAGAGAATGCAATCTGCAATGACATCGATTATTTAAAACTGTGGCAATTCGTATTCTAAATAGAAAAAAAATATATAAAAAATACGTTTCTACAAGATATTTCTTTCTTCATATCTTCATGGGTTTGTTAGGCAAGGGTTTTTCCTTTTTCAAAAAAGAAAATAACTGATAGGAATTTTCTCATTTATTTTGAACGGAATTAAATAAAGCAACGTCAGAAGACGGTTATAGCCACTGGCAGAGCAGTCATCAACATTTTTCTTTTATCCGCCATAAGCCTTCACGACTTGAACGATCATCATTCTCCACAACTTACTATCCTTTGTAGCTGGAAGTAATGGTTGCCCACATTACTCCAAATTCTTCTTTCATCTATTTACCATAAGGTTGGTTATTCGTTCTTTTCCTGCTCTTTTTCCTTAAGTAGCTCCTGCGTCTGTCAAATTCATTTTTTCAGAAATTTCAACTGTTTATATGATTCGACGCCTATTTGTCTTTTTTGTTTCCATAAAACTTTGTTGCACATGTTCTGTCCATTGTATACGCCATATTATTGGGCGAATAAATGTAAGAAAAGTGACAAACAGGAATGGTATTGTCAACGTTAGAACATCAGGACAGTTGTCAATTAAGCTACATACAACAATTTCCTTTCTAGAATTAGTTCATTACAGGATGGTAGGGGTCCCTATGATGGAATTTTCTAAACATCATCTCCGTAGAGAGAAGTTATTTGATAAATAATTGCATTTATAAAATCCCATAATATGAAAACATGTATAAAAATTTAACAATTCATCTTTTTAAAACTCGTATTTTTCAGAGCTAAAACGGGATGTATAAACACCTGTTATGGCAGAAAATAAAACAGGCACACAATGACTTCTCTGTGGTGAGTCCCAAGTAACTGACATGAAGCACTGCTGCTGAGTGAGAAAATTGTGTCTGCATATTTCAACTTGTCGATTAGGTGTGAAATCCAAAGTTCGTATCGATTTCAGCCACTGGCAAATATTTTTCTTCGCTAAAAAGGCGCTGGGAACCTACACGTCTACAGAATAGAATCGTGCCGCTATTTGTTATAGAGTGGTTTCACAGTGGAGGCTTGTATTTGTACTAAGTCGGTCCTAAAATAGGTTCGACGTACAAAACGTTAGGAACTTGATATAATAGGTATGACGCAGAGAAAATCTAGTTGTGGCCGATGATACTTTAGTATTCGACTCACGGTCGTCCGGCATCGACTGACTGACTGAGCGACCCACTGAGCGATATTCAGTCATCCCCACCCCTAACGAGGGCATCATGTGGCACAAGGCCGGTTTAACGTGGGATCTCCGAGCCTGTGTGCTCGCCCAAAAATATGCCCTTTTAAAACCCGTATAAACGGGTTCAGGGTCGGTTTACCTCCACGTAAGAGACTCCGCCCTTCGGCGTAGCCTCGTTCGGGTTCCTCCCTGCCCGAAGGGAAAGAGTTCAACCGGTCAGCCGGTCGTCCTGAACTCAGACCGACCCACTGAGCGACTCCCGTTACTCTTACTACTCCTACTTATTATAGGTGGGAGATTCTATTACCTATAGAATAGGTGTATTCCACTATAACCGTCATAGTGACACGATTCTGCCTTGCCAGTATATGAACTGAACTGATATTGTTATATTAACCAAGTAATTTGACTGAAATTTAAGGAAACACGTTATAACATTAGAAATACATTTTTGTTGTAGGAATTAAAGCCTAATGACAAATATCACATTATAAAAGTTGGACTAAATAAGAAAGAAAAATGAACTAAATATATCTTGTCCCATGAATTTTGCTCTTATCGTGGAATGCACCTATTGCTTACTTTATTGTCCTAGATATGACAATAAACTACATTCGCGCCCTGGGTAAGACGATAAACAGCAAGCAAGGCATCTGATCAAGAGGTTTTGAGGAGCGTGGAACCACCTCTTAACTGCTGGTGTTCCCAGGTACACCCTGATCCGGGGTGGTAGCACCTGTTAGGGTCCCAGCTATGGGCAAATAGTTAACATCCAAACTTGCGTAAAAATAGGTTTTAATACCAGAAATACTTTGTAATAAAAAAGTACCAGCAATAATTTTTTTAAGAAAAAATTATCAGTAATACTTAAAAAATAC
Organism: Acanthosepion lycidas; assembly: GCA_963932145.1. Lineage (NCBI taxonomy): Eukaryota > Metazoa > Mollusca > Cephalopoda > Sepiida > Sepiidae > Acanthosepion > Acanthosepion lycidas. Next base: position 104,234,661 of record OZ010576.1, on the reverse strand, counting down.
CATCAATGCAAACAGCTCTACATTCTTTGAAAAAAAAAATGACCAGCTATAGATTTCTTCAAGGAAAAATACTCCCAAAAATAGATTTTTGAAGAAAAATATTGCCAGCAGTAAAAATTTTGTCAGAATTAAATAACCCATTGCGGTTGATATGCCGTAAAACAAACCAAACCTTGCTTACTTTAAACAAGTAATGTTCAAATACAATAAAAAACAACAACTGTTTCTTATTATATAAGAGTTTGATTGTATTTAAACATGTAAATGTTACAGTAAGAACACATTGCAAGAGAAAGCAATTCGGTAACTATTTTATAGAAACTATTTATGACAATAGTTGAACATAAACGAAAATATATCTTTATCGGTGTCTATTTGCTTTCAGATTAATCCCACTTCTGTGCTTTCCAGCTAATTTATAATAAGAGTGTATCGATCCATATTTAAATATGATGGATCAGCTGGTACCATCAAAGTTTAAGGTAATTCCTTTCATAGTATCAGTAGTTATATCACCAACAACAATAACATTCTTTAAGTAAATAGCAGTATTATAATATTAGATAAAGTAGGAGTGACTGATGTAATATTCAGGGTTGCAGTAGGGAGGAGTGAATATGCAACTAGTCTGTGGCAATCGGAAAAGACGCAGCTCGATTTTCTTTTCCATTATAAAGAAACACACACGTCATCCACAGTATCACAGCTCAGTGTGGCTAGACATCAGACTGCTTCAAGCCGGGATCGAAACCCGACTAATTTGGCAGCAGTCGGAGATTTGTCTCCTTAAGCCATTGGCGCACGGTTGAAAGAAAGGCGAATTTTTAAGTACTCATTCTGTAAATAAACACGCCAATGACAGAGAGACGTAGCAAAAATTCTTTAATACATGCTTCGTTGAACAAGACTTATACGGGCAGCATACACATCGACAATACGAATGTAATACCCATCACCAATTGCAAATTACGGAAGTAACCAATCCTTAATAACGTCCATTACGGACACTTTCACATTGCTGTATTAAAAAAGAAAGAATGTGTATACAGTAGCACGTAAATGCCATTTCATCAATATTTTAGACCAAAGCTCACGGAATAAAACTTTTAGAAAATATTTATATTCATGAAGTCCAGAAAATTTAACAGTTGTATGCAAAAAAACAAAAAAAAAAACAAAAGAAAAATAATTAAAAAAAAAAAAATTAAAATTAAAATTAAACAAAAATTAACTTAAATTAAAGTTGCTATATTTATAATGGATGATAGAGCATTTGTGGTTAGGGTTTGAAAATACGATGCAATTTTGATTTTTGTCAGTTCCGTGTCTTAAACAACATCCAGATAAAGTTCTTTCAACACTGTCTGTCTCTCTGTCTCTCTCCGTCTGTTTCTTGTACCTATATAGTTGTCGGACATACGGTCTGTTTAGAATAAGCTAATTTCTCAGATGTTAATTTTAAGTCATTCCAATTTAATTTGAACTTCATCCGAACTCTTAAAAGGCAGAATTAATCTGAGCACCGCCAATAACCTTTTTTTTGTGCAAGATTAAAGATTCATTTAAAAAAAAATTATAATTTCTAAAGAAAGAATTATTAGGACAGTTTCTGTAAATGAGGAAAAATCGATTTTTGTCAATTTAGTTTAATATTGTAAACTAATGAAAAAGTTTAGATACTTTATTAATTATTGGTATTAACCAAATTTAAAAAAAAATCAAATATCATCGTCTATTAATTTTCTAAAGACGTATTAATCTGTAACAATAAAATACGAAAAAACACTATAAAAGATGAGTAAATAATTCAGAAGTTCATGAAAGTATCACCGCTTAACTATTTGATTTAATGCATCTAACTCGAAACTGTAAAGTTAGGTTGTTCTTTAGAAAGAACTTTTTAACAAGTTATTGTAATTTAATCCGTGAATACACAACTCCAAGTCAGATGGACAAATAAAGGTCAGTCTGTTGCCTCAAAGCAAGAATAAGTTCAGCTCTAAAGTCATTTTGTCTGGACAATGGGAAGTACAGGTAATTCTATATATGGACCAAGTGAGCAAATGATTCTGAACCCTTGAGACCAGATTATTTCTTTTGTCCGAGACAAACATTTGCTTTGCATGAAACTTAATAGAAATACTGAATCTTATTGAAGCATTCGCCAATATGGTTTAGTAATTTGAGCATTGTTCTGATGACGGTTTAAGACCAACATTTAGTTGTTCATCCAGAGAGTGTCTTTAACATTATAATTAAAATTCTCATTCTAAATCTTAGAGTCGAAGAGCTTCCACTCAAAAGTCTAGATTTAACTTATAACAATTACTGCTTATAGCAGCGATAGTATTTGATTTATTTGAAATGTTATTCTCATCTCTAACTAGTACAAAAGGTTTGATAGGATGTTCGAATATTCCCTACCAGCCAAAGGTATGTAAGTTGGTTAAATGATTTTTATACAGTTTATCTACCTTTTGTGAGTTATTCAAATCTGAAATTTCGATTTTGTTTGAATTTCTGGGACGAGGAGTTATCATTTACATTCGGACTGTTGTCCTCATCTTTATCACATTATTAAAGAGTTTGTGAATCTGGTGACAGTGATTGCGAATTCAGTCCAAAGATTAGGAAGTGTGTATTTGCATTCAGTTGAAACGGGCGAGCAATAACTGAGCAGTATTAAAGAAGAACTAGACGATATCCTTAGACATGAACAGTGAAACAAGAACAGTCTAATCCACAGATAATAAAAAAAGGTTAAGTTCAGAATTCCCTGTAGGATATCTAGATCGATATCCGAGGAAGGCCAGAAGAATTAAAGACCGGAATATAATAACAACAAAAATGAGGACAATAGTGTAAATAATATGTTGGCTTGTAAGAAAATGGTATAGCGATTGTTAGGTTTTTGACACCCACATACACTCCAAGTCATTTTATTAGCCTGCGATTGGCTAATAAATTACTACTAACTTTCTATAGGACAATTTATCCATCGCGGTTGTTCCTTTGCATCTTTTGGTTTTGAGCATACTTACCTATTCTGTTTAATACGAGTGTAGTGATTAGTTAATTTTTAACCAATCACATATTCTTAATGTAAGATAAAGTTTTCCCGCGGTTCCGTGGGAGCCTACCTTTTTTCCTTAAAAGGGGCGACTTTTCACAAGTCGGCAGTAAGATCCAGTAAGATTCCAGCCGTCAACACAAATCCACGATCTTGCTCAACGCACACACAGACACAGAATTTCGTTACTACAAACTTACATTTTCTCTCTGTAACTTTTGCCAAGCACAATCAACCAGAACTTTGATTCGAACCAGTTTATTCACAACACATACCAAGCAATTGTATTCTTCGTGTTATTCATTCTTCACACGCAAACTTTGCTCTAACAATTATTTCAGAACATTTATCTTACAAGAGAACTTTCTTCAAACAATTAATTACAATCAATCTACAGTTAAAGGGAAACAACTTCCTTTTCTTTAATCTACATTGTGAATACAAAATTATTTCATGCTTGTTGTTGTATTTTATTCAATATATATTTGTTGGTTAACAAGAATCCTGTACGTAGAAGTATCATTAATATAATCACTGAGCTGCTACAATGGCGTTACCAATTTTTGAGAATATTTTTTTCAGATGTAAGTCCTACTATTTAATCAATCGCTGGAAAGAGGAGATGGATTCAAACCTTTCCCAAGGTTATTTATGCATAAGTGAATGTAACATGAAAATTAATTAGGATGAACCTTGAGATACTAGGTGTGCTGAAATATTTTCGGCCCACCCCCTACTTTTCACAGGGCAGAAATACTATTTTCTATATTTATCATATATTGTTTCTTTTCCTTTTCCACTTTACGAGGGTCGGATGAAATATTGATAGTCGACCATCTGTTACATTCTGGTACACTTGCAGCTCTTTTAGTCTACCAACTGGTGTATCGACTTATATTTATATCTTGGTCAGCCTATGAACCTTTCAGTTAATTCTCGTATATGCCATATTTTATAATTATTTTTTTTTAATCGTATATTTATCATCAAATACGCTTGGTGCTATGTACAACAGAGTAGACATGGGTATTAAAACTGGATAGCGGCAGTTTGTTTCGTGCTTAAATGTCAATGACAGGTCTGACGATTATGTTTGAGCAGGAAATGGGAATTAAAATTGTATAGTGACAGCCTGTGTCTACATTGTTTATATACGATTTGTCCCTCCTTGATATCGGACACCTTTCTACAATATTTAGAGTATAATTCCAAAACTATATTTTATCATATATGCGTGCATGGAAACTGTAGTTCTGATGTAATGGAATAACATGTTATCCCCAATGAGTGACTACACTATAGGTAGTAACTGCCTATAAGTGTCGGTAAATCAACGGACTACAGAGACAAGCCGAAATCTTTTCGGCTAAACAGTGAACTCTCTGTCTTCGGGAAAAGAGGAACAAGGACGAGGCTCCGCCGAAGGGCAGAGTCTCGTCCGGAGAGGTTAACTGACACTTAACCTGTTTATACGGATTCGAAAGAGAATATTTTTGTCCGAGCCTACGGGCTCGGAGAACCCGGCCTTGTGTCACATGTAACCTTCGTGGGGGATGGTGGCTAAATATTCTCGCTAAAACTTTTTTCGGTTTGCAGGTCGAACTCTGCCTCTGAGCAGAGAGGAACCCGGACGAGGGTCTGCCGAAGAGCAGAGTCTCGTTCGGGGACGATGACCAACCCGATCCCGTTTATGTAGGTTCTACGGGGATTTTTTTGGAAGCCTACAGGCTCAGATAACCCACGTTAAACTCGGCCTTGTGCCACATCTACCCTCATGTTGGGGAGGTTAGTAAACACCGACTAGCTGGGATTTTTTTCAGCTGTGCTGGTCGAGCTCTCTGCCTCCGGGAATTTTTGGCTGAGCCTACGGTCTCGGATGCCTCACATTAAACCCGGCCTTGGACTACGTCTGATCGCGTGGGGAGGTTAGTAAATATACTAGCTAGGATCTTTTCAGCTTTACTGGCCAAATTTTGTCTCCGAGGAGAGAGGATCACCAGACGAGGCTATGCAGATTCTCGTTTCGGGAAAGCTACCCGACCTCGTTTTATACGGGAATTTCTGGCTTAGCCTACGGGCTCGGATGCCCCACATTGTTCGGCCGTATGTTACATCTGATCGCGTGTTGAGGTTAGTAAATATACTAGCTGGGATCTGTTGAGTACGACTCAGACTTACGCGAGAATTACCGACCTTCCAATAATAACACTCACTACTGGATTGACTTGCGACGACCTTGTGCATAACTGTTACCTTTATTCTTATTGTACTGTTTTTTTTTGTTTTGTTTTTTTACAATAAACCTTTACTTATTTTATCCACCTTATTTTTCAAGCATATATTCCTATTAGCACAAAATATGCCAAGTACCAATTTCGAGAAATGGTTCAGGACGAGAAGTTTTCAGCATATTTTCTAAAACAGAAAATCTCCGTCTGTATTGTAACATTACTATTAATTATCACTCCTTTTGCAGCGTGACCGTTTGCTGATGGTGATATTCACATACGCCAGGGTACATATATTAAAAAAAAATTAAGAAAAAAAAAAAAAATCTCGATCCATCTGACACCCGACGAAAATATAAAAACTTCAAAGAAGGAAAATTCTATTGAATCAAAATGAATCGGACATCTGTCGGTATGCATTAAAACACTAAACTTTCTTTTTCCAGTATAAACTTTGAATATTTGAAAGCATTTGGTGAGAAACCATCAATCTCTCGTGCACGTATAGATGAAAGACATCTTCGTCTGGAAAAGGGCTGTAACAGCCGAGAAATTTGCAGAGATAAAATTTAGCAACAATAACCTGCTACCTTAGATTATTAACAGTCGATTCCTGACAGTTGTCCAACAGTTAGTGTATTATGAATATAAATCTATAAGTAAATTCTTCAGTTGTCTACACAACCTTATACATAACTGTAAAATATATCGCTTGTTCTAAAGCAACAAACACAAAAACTGACTGAATACCTGCCTCAGCAATAATTCTAAAAATGTCAAAACATAAACAAATATTGACATGTCAGCTGTTCTAAGTTCACCCAGCAAGAAGCATATGTAATTGCGTGCGTGTAGAGCGGATCAGATTGTGACTGCAAGCTTGAATTTTCTATACTGACGATACATTGGGTAGATGTCATTGACAATCTTGAAATTTCGACAGAGGCTAAGAATAGATTACAAACATGAATCGATTGGAGAGTTCGCTTCCCTCTTTTGAGCAGTTGTTGATGGCAGTGCCAGTAAATCATGCTACCTTGATACCAAAATAAACATGACTTCTTTTTAAAAGAATCTCTTATGTAATCATAAGGCAAAGTAAATGTATTTTCTGCAAGTTCGATTGTTATTTTCATTTGAAGTTTAAAATGGCTACAGCTTGCTGCTTGAACATACCATAACTTTAACATGGATTCGTGCCGAAAAGCAACTTGTCTATCTGTATACAATATCTTCTGCAACCAAAATAAGCCCTTCTTATAGCACGCAATTTTTACACGTTCAAAATTTGGAATTTCGCTATGTTTATTTGTTTATCTGGTTAGTATTTTGATGAAAAAGAAGCTTTCCGTAAGTGAACAGTTAATAATGAAAGTCTTATTAGTTACTATATAATTTATTAGTCACCGTATAATAGTTACAACAGAAGATTCCGCGCGCACAATCCCATTTCACTGCTTTTTTAAATTGTGGCCTGATATTCATTGGTTTTACCTGCAGATACTAGGATGAAGTTTCGACCATCGACCCTCCTAGTATGTTGTCTCATGTGAAGACGCTAAGGAAAGTGCCTTTGTACATCAGGTTAAATATTTTTGAAATTCATTCGAGTTTCAAGGTATCGCCGATTCTCAAGAAATAGCTCTTTGCTAGTTTTGTGTAAATCGAAGAGTTCTGTTTTAATAAGGATTTGCCATGGCTCATAGCCAACTAACCAGAGAGAAACTGTGTCTATGGAACCAGGATGGTACTTCTAATCTCAATGCTAACTTGGCTTATTTTGGCCTAGTGGATGTATAGACCGCCTCCCGCCCGGACCTGAAACTGTTGAACGACATTGGGGGTATCACACAGCACGACACCAAGAAGTCTCCCCACCCTAACATATTTACTAAAGATAATTGCGCCAAGATGTAGCTTTTCACGGTCAAGTTGAAGCAGTAAATAAAAATGGCGGAAGCCGTATTCAATATTCAAAAATTATTCGTTTCTATATTACTTATAAGTTTTATAATTTATTTTTGTATTATTTTACCTCTCTGTGAATGAGCTTTTCTTTATACACACACACACACACATATCTCTCTCTCTCTCTATATATATATATATATATATATAAAAGATTACAGTAATTCCCCGCCCTATATTACGGTCATAATATTTACCTTTCTTTCTGTGTAAGCAAGGGGACCTGTGCGCAAAGAATAAAATATTAAAAGCTTCACGTGCTTTAAAACAAAATGGGTAAATAGGTAATAATTTTCCTTTCTTGCCATGTATGTGCCTCGGTAATTTATATATTACGCACTGAAGTAATCATTTCAAAACATCACTGCATCATTGTACAAGTATTTGTTTGTTATATTTTGCATCAACCACGAAATTGCAACTAATTTTCTATTTTCGGGGGAAGAATAAAAAAGGACACAGTCATTTATAAACTTGCTGGTAAATGATAATGAACAATTTTAGAGTGGTTGAGATCCCACACGATACATTTCTTTGCATCGAATCCCACAGAGTGAGAAATACAAATCAGCTAAGTCAAAAAAGTAAATAATAGAAAGGTCTGTAAGACAAGAATGTGTCTTCTCAACTGACTCATTCAACTTGTACAGTGAGACAATTCCGAGAGAATTAGAAGTTCTACCACGATTTATAATTGGCGGACAAAATCTTAACATAAGATATGCAAATGACACAGTGTTGATAGCTGATACATAACGGAACTAGAGTTTAGTGAAGGAAAGCGAGAAGAAAGGACTAAGCAGTAAAAAGAAAGTATGAATGTCAAAAACCGGAACATCCCAACATACAAATAAATTGAAAATATCAAAATCAACCTTGAGGCGATAAAAATATATTTCTACAGAAGCGTGCTGAGAATTCCATGAACAGATCATGTGAGCAATGACGAAGTTTTAGAGAAAACGGAAAAAGAAAAAAATATATCAGAAAGAGAGAGCTGAAGCTTCTAGAGCACAAAATGAGGAAAGAAGGTTTGGAAAAGTTGACACTCACATGGCATATTGAAGGCAAGAGGAAAACAGTGCATAATCTACCTTTGCGAGCTTGTGAAAATGAATTGCAAAACAGAGTTTAGGAGAGATAGCAAAAAGACAATATTTATTAAGTGCTACAAAGGTTAGGAAATTGTGCAAATCCTGACTGCCAATGCCCTGAAGAGGCACGACACCTAGAAGTTAATCAACATTCAAAATATGAGAAGGCTAAGCAACCAGAATTGCATCAAACAGCAAAGATCAGTTTCATGTTACTTGGATGGAAGGTATTTCTGTCGCTCTGACTTTCGCTCAGAATGCTTAATTTCTGACTCCTTTCCAAGCATGCCTAATCAGTCAATAATGGAAGTGAGTCCGCGTATCCGTAAAGGCAGATGCATGACAAATACATGTAATACATCAGAGACATCATCCTAACGAAGGGTGTCAAATAATCAAAGTCGATCGAAACAAATGCGACAACATCCGGCTATCTCCAGGAACGTGTTTTTTCGGCAATTTTAATCATCAAGTCTGGTATCTGGTTACATCAACAATTATTGCAAAATAATCAACTTTTTATAATTCAGACTGGTCACTCCTCGGTTCTAGTTAAAGCTATTTTTTTATTAAAAAAAAAAACAAAAACAAAAAACAACGAAATGGATATTTCTACAACTAAATTAGACTACTAATTACACGAATCCATTCCTATATTTTTTAAGAATCATCTTGATTGAGACTTGCAACATTTTTCTCTTAAAAGCAACAACAAAAAAAATCGCAGAGTCTGTCAAAGAAAAATATCTTCATAAAATAATTTCTTAATCCGATATGAAGAAGTTGTGAATCCCCAGCTTGCATGCAAAGAAACAGAAATTGACTTTCAGAATTTTGCTGACAGAGTTAACTCTTTCGTGCACACTGTTCTACAAGTAAAACAGTGGAAGACATCCTTCGGTGTCAGACAAGCATTAATTCTGATTATATTTATCAATAATAAACATGGAACAATCTAAAAGTCAATACGTGCTTAAAAAATGTATTTTAATTTCGTCAAATTTCACAAGCATTGTACAGGCACTAAAATTTAAAAAATTGATGTGTTTATTTATAGAGATCTTAAAGCTTTTCATTTAAAAAGAAAGTATGAAGACTTGAAACAATTACTTTACCGAGTGACAATTTTACATTCAAAATAAAATTAATATCAGAGGTATAAAAAATAAAATAAATTCAAATAAAGTTAAATACCAAAGTGACAAATATTCCGGGTCCAAACTCATCCGTATATCATCGAAACTATTCTGTTATGCAACCATTAACATTTTCTTCCGGCAATTTGATTTTAGCATCTATCCCATCCGTGGCTATTCAGAGTTTGAATCCATGACATTTACTCACCTAAAAATCTACATGATAATAATAATGTGTAGTTTTTTTTCGGTTTATCCCAAGCAAGACGATAATATTAGTTTGGTGCAAAAATAATGACGTGATAATGTCGTTTTTTGACGTTAAAAATACGTCAAAAAAAAACAAAAAAACGACATTATTACGTCATTATTTTTGCACCAACCTAATAGCACTAAGATGCAATGGGTTACTGATAGTGAAAAAAATACTAAACAGGAAACATTCAGCATTTATTAACCGAGCAGCCAGCGCTACCGTCGATTGAATTTTATAAAAACCTATTGAAATCATTTTTCAGAAAAACCGCCAAACATATTCTCTAGGGTATTGTTGGCGGTGTTTCCTTAAACTTTTGTTCGAGGTAGTGTGCATCTTGTCATTTTTTCTTTGAGTAAAGTGTGCTATACATTCCAGTTCAATCTGGTGAAAGTCCTCAAGAACGAGAGAGAAAGAAGATGAAAAAAACAAACAGGATGAAATCTTTACTTACGGGATCTAAGCATGGCAACACCGATGGAAGTTTATGAGCCGCATGAGGATTGAAAAATAAACGTCGTTTCATGAGACTATCTTGGGCAGTTCCGATGAACTTTTCAGTCGACCTTCTCGTGTATGTATGTGTGTCCGCGCATATTTACATATATATATATATATATATATATATATATATATATATACACACACACAAAGACAGAGAGAAATGAAGTTGTAACAAAAACCGTAACAAGCTTACCAGATATCCGAACAAATAGTGGGGAAAAAGATGCAATTTCAATCCTTGCATATTGCTGTTTATATAACATTTAAGTAAATCACTAAAATGACACAAATTTCGAAGGGTGAAGGGAGAGAATATATGGATGCCGAGAAGACAAAACCAGTCGAAATTTCTACGAGTCCAGCTGCTAATATTAATAATTCCTCATCTCAGAAACTCCACCAGAAATGAGACGGAGGTAAATCATCGAAATTTCTGGTTAGTATTTCGGTTTTAGCTCATGTTTACAAATGCCGACTTCGACAAAGCAAGAGTTATTGAAATTAATGTACACTGGAAAAACTATGGAGTAGTTATTTACACTATTTACATTCCGACTAATGTCCCAATCTTTGCTATTGTTACCAGAGCGTTTCGGACGTAGTGCCCTCCAGCTTTCATCAGGTGTACATCAATCTGGATAAACGACATGTAATTCTGAACTGAACCCTTTATTACATCTACGGGGGTCAGACTGTTCTCCTTCCACTGTCCATATTTATCTGTCTTTTTTTAGTACTGCTCAGTTATTGCTTGCCAATTTTTCCACAGAGTCCACGTACACACTATCCGGCCAAGGGATTGAACTTGTGACCAAATTCGCGAACCATTGCTTTAATCTATTAGGCTATTGTCCCGTAGGGTAGCAATAACAAAGTTGAGGACAATGTAATAATGTTAACTCCTCGGCCCCAAAATTCATACAGAAACTATGGATCAGTGTTTAACAAGTTGATCTCAAAGTACATTACTACAGTAATGAGTTCTCTCTTTATGGAATGGCTTTACTCTGTACTTGGTTAGATTTAATAATTAGGAAGAGACATTGGTTTTAATTTCATTCCAAAACAGTCGGTATGATCTCATTCAGAAGGCTAAGTATTATGAAAGCTAAACAATCAGTGGTTTGCAAATAAATGCGAGCGTTTCTGCACACAAACATCAAATTGTAAAAGTGTTTTTATTCATAATTTAGGTCGAGTTTTGGGGGCATTGCGGGTGCCTTGTGTGGATTACCTTTGTCTACCAGTACGCCCGTTAAAAACAAGGGAAATAAAAACTTCCTCTATTTTTTGCTAGGAGATATACTAACAACAGCAATGAGACTTTGCCACTGGGAAGATTTATCAATTCCCAAGAAGCAGACTACTTAGTTTCGAACAAACCAAGTGGGCATTACACAAATACACACACTTTTCTTCCCATTTTTTTTTGAGTTATTTGTACACAGATAAATTATAATTTTCTCATTCGCTTTTGTGAGATATTCTGATAAAAACAAAAGGATATGTATGAAATTCCAATACGTATTCAAATCCATCTCTTTTGAAAAGGTTGAATTTATTTATTCTGAAAGTTTTCAGCCACATCTAGTAATGTAACTCCTTCCGCTACAAACTGGTGACCAACTGCAACCACTTCATTAAAATCCTGCAGCACCTCTTCGCTACAAAGCATACTTTCTCGTAAACTGCCCCATCATTGTGTTAGTGGCATCACACGCTGACAGATAAAATATTAAGCGAACGTCTAAATAGCGAATAATTATTTTATCTGCCAAAGCATAGCAAGAAATCTCTCTCTCTCTCTCTCAATAATTTAACTCGCGAGTGATCGGCTGTTCTAGACACCTAGCCATCGAGCAAGATGAGTTGCTTGCCCAGCAACCACCAACATTGACCAGCTATGTTATGACACAGGATGTCTACCTAATGACTTTCCGACCTTGACGCTGAACTATGATGAATGGCGTGATATATTCATTAATGTCAGAGCTAAATCGACCGAATAATAAATAAATAAAAAGCGATAAGACACCAGAGGTTATTGAAAGAGAATGGGAAAAACTTTAGTTAAGAGAAAAGACAATAAGAGAAAGGAGGTGGAGATTGACGTTGGATTTAAATCTGAAGATTAACGGTGGCAGGGAAGCAACAAATCGGAATAGAGTTCCACGGGTAAGAAGTACATGAAAAGAACCTATTAGAATATAAGCTACGGTTACATCTAGCTATTCAAGCCGTAAAAAGATGAGACCTGGTTGTCAGTTTTGTAGTTCGCTAAAATTCGAGCACTCGACGTACTGAGGAGGAGAACTCAGAACAATTGACATGAAAATATTTATAGAAACACAGAGAGAAGCCACAGTACGTTAGTGACGGAAGTGATTGAAATCGAGATGCCAGGTAAGGACCGATAACATTGCAAACTCTTTGGATTTTTAAAGACTAGCAATATGGCAGCAATATTCAATGCACCGATAAATGTTTATCTATTTTTTCTAAATCTGCTTAAAGCTTGTAAAATGAAAGATTGGAAGACATGCCATTCAGAACAGGTTAGCAAGAGAGATTTATGAAGTGATAATGATGTAGTTAATTAAATTCTGACTGTATTTATTATTGTTGCAATCCCGTATTAGAGTCATCAAAATATTACAAAATATCAAATTTTATTCGATTGCCATACAGAGTTGTAGAGATTTGCATAGCGTTCAAATGAAGGAATCGGCTAATCTTTAAATTTAAGGATATATTTATTATCCATCTCAGTTCACTGAGAAATAGAGTCAATTTCGTCTCTTGAATTTATTAACAATTACAAATGAAATTAGATTAAAAAAGTCTTTTATATTTTAATTTGGGTTTTATACATTTTTTCTCGTCTGTTTTTTATCGCCTGTTCTTTTCATATTTTTAAAAAAAAATCAAGCATGTTTTTTAAGCTACTAATATGCAAAGGTTACTGAGTATTAAAAAGGTTTCAAGACAACGAATGATATGGTATTTAAATTTTTGAAAATCTTTGTTGAAAACAAGTCGGAAAAGTCTTACACATACAAGAAGTGCGAGAAAAATTGTAAGCATAGAACTTACGGTTACATCTAGCAACCTCAACTATAAAAGGTTGAAACCTTACTGCCAATCTCGTATTGCGCTGAAAGGACGAGTTTCCAATAAGAAAAACGCATCAGAACAATTACCGTGAAAATATTTATAGAAAAGGCACAGGAAAGTTACATTGTGGTGACGAGAAAATGACAGACGCCAGAATGCCTGATGAAGATAGATAACATTACAGATTCTTTGGATTTTATTAAGAATCTCTTAATATATCAAAATGACCAGACCAGGTGAGAAAAAGAATATTTGATGTCAGCAAAGGTATTTTTCGGCTCTCAAAGTAAGTGTTCACACTTTTGTTATATCACTTTGATCAACCCAGTCGACGCAAAGATTTCCCAACTGAATACATTTACAGCACCAGAAATCCAGATAATTTCGTACTTGAACACTGTAGTTCATGAAGAGGTCACACCTGCTCGTTCTTCAAAAACATGTGATTTGGTGAAAAACAGAAACGTCAAAATATTGCGAGGCACTTTTTCTCTAGCATTTACTTATTAAATAAAGAGAAAATAACTAGATCAAAACAACTAATTTCTCTCTTTGTGCATAAGAACAAATGTCAACACTATCAAATCAACGGATATGCATAAAAACTGAACCAGTCTAGCTTAGAGTTATGGTTAATGAGTTAAGTTGTGGGGCACTATCAGTATAGTAAACGATACTAAGTGGATGGCCAAAAACTATGACCTATGCCAAACAGTAAATTTAAAGACGCTCATGTAACATTGTCCTACGTGTCCGATAGGTGACGGCACGCAGGTTAGAATGCTGCCGGTGAGCGCATACTTTTACTAACAAGATTTCTCAAATATTCAGACCGGTAGATGTAAATAAACAAATATACTGTTTAATAAGAAGAACAAAGCATCTACTCAAATATGAGTATTCATTAAAAACCAGCACGGAAAAAAGAACCTTTAAACAAATAAATTTCAAACACACACAGTGCGATGGGTAAATTGTTGCCATTTTATATTTTTAATTTCGTGTATGCGAGTTGTTTTGATGTTGTCGACTGCACCGTCTGCGAGATAAAGAGCACCATGACGCAGTTCATTCCACCAGAAATTTGGAAACGCCATGCTGTACTACTTGGCATCTGCGCCAGAAACTCAAATACAAACATTTCAAAGTGTTTGGGTATCAATCTGAGGACTGTAGAAGATTCGGAAATAGTTGGATGAATCTAATGGTGATTACGATGGTGTTTGAAGTTATCACTAGTGATTGCGGAGCCCTACATCAATTGTTTGGAGGAGGTAGTGCTGCCCTGGGTCAAGAGGGTGGCTGCTGGAAGGTCCTATGTCTAACAAAACGACCGTGTACCATGACACACAAGTAGGATTGCTGTCAGACAATTTCTGCGATCTCATCACCCCATACATCTGGCCATCTAACGCCCCACACTGCAACCCCCTTCTCTTGATTTGTGGGGTCAGTCTACCCAGATTTTAGGAGGAAAGATAAAATCTGAGTGTCATGTCCACAGATACAGCACAATTTTATAAACAACGCGAAGAAATGATCCTCACAGAAAAAGAAAGACCAAGCTAATTATCACAGTAACATTTATACAGTCTGATAGATGTATTTACATAATGAAAAACAATGTTTTATGTTTTGGCCATAAGAGACCAGTAGTTCGAGTGTTCAAAATGATTTGTCGCAAGTAAGTCTGCAAAGTTTCGAAGTATTTTTGATGCAAGTGAGGAAATAAAGTGGTACGGTACGCCAATATGTGTGTGTGTGTGTGTGTGTGTGTGTGTGTGAAGCACACGTTAATGAAATATGTATGTAACTGCTGTATGTGTGCGATAGACACAGTGAACAAGGAGAGGAGAGAAAACATTCACTTTCGTCGTGACGATGTATAAAAATCGTCGCTAACTGACGGGTTATCACGGTAACGCGTGTCTAAACTGTTCATCGAGGCTGGCCTAGTTAGCCGACTGTCTTTCACCGTGTCGTTGCGGGTTTGGTTGTTAAGCCGTTTTTATATCTATTTGACAATCGGGAATATACTCACGAACCCGAGCCTTGACCCATTTCCAGGTCATTTGGAGTTTAACTGCGCGGAGGTAATAGAGCGAACATCACATGACTTGTCATATCCAATTAAGTTTCAGAAACCAGTTATTTAATTTGGAGCCGTATTTGTACGAAATTGTGAAAGTTTCTCATACCTACTGAATTTAGTAAGATTTATTCGTAGGTGTCACTTATTTTTGATTCACTTATTGGCCGTAAAACATAGGTGTTTGTATCCTATAAATTATTAAATGTGGGACGCAGTTGAGCGAGAGACTAACAAAACTCCGAAGGTGAACTGAGGGCAAGGATTATGGCAACATTCACCAAATTAAACAATGATACTGTCCAGAAAAGAACGTTTACAACAGCATACCTAATGACATCAAAATATACTGGCTCATACCTGCCAACTTTGTGCCATAATTTTTAAAGTTGGTTCAGTTTAAAGAGCTGTAATCGTTTAATGCAAACTAACTCTTACAAGGGAATCTTGTGAGGGTCGTACTGAACAAGTCAGCAGCCATCATATATATATATATATATATATATATATATATATATATATGTGTGTGTGTGTGTGTGTGTATGAGAGAGAGGAAATGCTTAAAATACTAAACTCGATCAAGTGCATAAAGGACTAGAATTAATGGTTTTAGTTTTAATTTCACATTTTTATTACTTCAAATATTATTTTAGTCAAAAATCATATTTGAAATCGACGCCCCATTTCTATTTTTACATTAAACACTGTATTGCTTCTTTTGGCTTGACATGAGAGAAGAAATACACTGTTTAAAGTAAAAATAACAGGGCGTTTATTTCAAATATGACTATGTCTTATAATGTTTGAAGTAACATGTGTGCTTGTATCAAATAATAGAAGAAATTATAATATATTATTTCATGAACTGCATTAATGAATTTAAGGTAAGTCCCAGTGAGGATAAGGTTTTTTATTATTTACTAAACGAAAACTGGCTTCAGAGCATTAACGATATTTAACACTGTTTTCTAAGCTTTTCTTTAAAACATTTCTATAAAATATAGGAGGAGAGAAACTGAAGAAAAGAACTTAAAAAAATAAACTAAAAAAAATAGAACAGAAAAAAATTAAAAGAAACAATCGGAAAATATTTGAAACTGTTCATTTGTCAGTGACATTTATTTCTATCACTATTATTTATGGTTTTATGGCAAAATGAGAATAAATAAAATGTACACTTTTTGCGTTTTCTCCATACAAAACGAATTACACAGAAACACAACATCACTAAATTATTTTATTTTTATCTTGAATTGATCGAACGTAAATTTAATGGTCGATTTCATGGAGGAATGGCTTTTGCACATCTATAGGCAATTCTGGGCGAAACGTATTGCCTTTTTATCGTGACAGAAAATTTTAAAATATGAAAAGAACAAACAAACAAAGCGTGTAATGTATAATATATTATGTATCTGCGTGTCTTCTTCCCATAAATTTTGACAAATTCAGACAGGTATTTGCTCTATAAAACCTATTAGGGCTTCAAGACCAAGTCTAATATATTAAGGGGAGACTGTTTAGGTTGCCAACAAAAGTATTGCCGGAGAAAGATGCAGTGAAAATGTCGGAAATAATGGGAATCAGATGTGATACATAAATTAGTTTTATTTTTATGATTGATTTCATTGAGAAGACATTTTCTAAC
The DNA here is from genome assembly GCA_963932145.1 of Acanthosepion lycidas. Taxonomy (NCBI): domain Eukaryota; kingdom Metazoa; phylum Mollusca; class Cephalopoda; order Sepiida; family Sepiidae; genus Acanthosepion; species Acanthosepion lycidas. The sequence goes on along the minus strand of OZ010576.1, from coordinate 104,217,554 downwards.
GATGCATTCAGTCGTCTCTAGTATGTGAAGAAGGTAATATGAGGTCGTATAGCAGTTAATATTAAAGTTCAATCAGTTCGGTCTCAAAATATGCAACAATTTCAATAGAAATAAAAAGGAATTACTTACAATGTCAGTTTAAGTATGTAACAGGCATAGGTTTGTTTCTGATATAAGCGTATCTTATGATCATGCATGTCCGTACACAAATAAAGGTTATTCATCTCCCGTTACACCTCTCTCTAGAGCTTTCATACATTTCCCTCTCATCCTTGTTTCTAACTCCTACACATACATTTTCATTGAAATTTTTTTTTTTTTTTATACCCGGAGATATATTTTCTGTTTTACTTTTGAATTTGTAGGTCTGATGAATTAGAATTAGAAATAACGATTGTTCCAGAGACAGGAAGATATTATTAGAGAGAGAGAGAGAGAGAGAGAGAGAGACAAAAAAAAAAAAGAAAAAAAGAAAAAGAAAAAGAAAAAAAAAGATAGTTCTATAATATTCCTATATATTAAAATATTTACTTTGTCATAAAACCAACCGAGTCAGTCAACATTCGTGCCAGAAAACACAGCTTACACCAAAATGCTACCCTTTCAAAATAACTTATTTTTTCATACAGAAGCAATCTCTCACCTTTAATTGACAACTCCGTTTTCACCGGTTTAGCCAAAGTTTGCAAAGTTTCAGTGTTCGGTTCTTCTTGAGATGTTTGACAGCAGCAAAACGTGCATAGAGCCCTGCTTATGTGTCGAGACATTCAGATGATAAATTCTTATGTTCACTATCGCAATGCCTTCCGCTTTATCAAAACAAACTATAATGAGATTGCCCCAATTTGTCAGCCAGGTGACATAGCGCCCACTCGGTAATGCTGTACAAAAGGAAGATGGAGGGGGGCGAACACCCTCTCTCTTTATTCTTCAACCACAGGTATATGTAATGACAAGACGGATCTCTTTTCCCCTTTGAGGTAATTCTTACTCCCCGAACCACTTATCGAATCTCATACAACTCGATACTGTTAAAAAGAAAAAAAAAGCTTCATGCGACTAGAATATCATCATCACTACAATCTCTTTCTCTCCCTCACACACACACACACAAAATATGATATAAATAAATATCTGCGAAGAGGATATTAATGAAGGAAATGAAAAGAGGAAAACATTTTACAACGCGTTTCGTTGTTTCTCCGAGACAAATGTAGAAATCTGAGAAAGATTTTTTATTTATATCCACCGAAAAGTTCTTGTTGAGAAAATAAGTGAAACACATAACGTTATTTTTCTCAATAATAACTTTCTGTATACGTAAGTTTTTTTCTCAATAAACTTCTACATTTGCTTTAGAGTCTTCAAACAACGAAATGCGTTGATAAATGTTCTCGTGTCCAAGGCCGGCGCATCCTACCTCCCGAAACCCTTGACCGAGGTAATTTTTGGGCTCCGTTAAGTGGTTAAGCATCATACCTTTCACGATCTACTCTGACGAACAATATGACTTTCATTTTGCCAGGTCTACCGCTGATGTTCTAATGGCCATTACTGAATATGTGGCTTTAGATATTTTAAAGGCGTGTGAGAGGGTTTGGCACGCTGGTCTACTACGCAAGCTCCAGTGCTAATGTATTGCTCGACGATTGTTTGATTTAATCCAATCATTCCTAACAAATCGTGAAATGAATGCCATTTTCAACAGGTTCCTTTCCAAATCCTTTCACACGAACGCGGGTGTCCCCCAAAATTCTATCCTGGATCCTACGCTGTTTCTGGTCTTCAGTAATAACCTTCCTGATGTCAGCAATTCCCAAGTAGGCATTTATTCTGATGACGCTACCATTTACTCCTGTTTCAATAGAAAATCTGTCAAAGCTGACAAAGTTAACCTGGCCGCTGCTCTTGAAAAGAACTTTCAATCTGTGGTTAACTGGAGCAGGAAATAGCTCTTAAATTTTAGAGTTTCTAAAACGAAACTGCTCTCATTTAACCATCACCGAGAATCTTTCCTGCTCGCTATCAGCATGGCTGATGCCAAACTTCTGGAGAACGATCCACTGCGCCGTCTTGGCCTCAAGTTTTCAACTGAATTGAAGTGGAATGACTACATCGAATCAATAGCTGCATCTACTGCAAGGAAAGTTGGGTCACCGTGTCGTACCAGGAAGTTTTTTTTTTCTTGTCAGAATCTCTTACACATTTACAAATATACCATTCGTCAATTCATTGAATACTGTTTCCATATCTGGTATGGTGCTCCCGCTTTTCATCTACAGGTTCTTGACAAAATCCAAAGAAGGATCTGCAATGTAGTCGATCCTGACTTGGCATCTCGACTTCAGTTACTTTTTCACCAACGTGACTTCTGTCTTTTCTACAAATATTTTCATGGCAACTGCTCTGACGAGCTATTTTTTTTTTTACTCTGGTGACCGGACTACGCGAGTTTAAACGTGCTTCTAGACTGTCATCTAAGTTCCACCCTTTTACTGTTGAATTAGTTAAATGCAATCTACTTCTACTCCAACAGTTTCTTTTCTCGCACATCCCGCCCGTGGAACTCTTCCATTTGTTTGTTTCTTTCATAACTACAATCTTCAAAAATCTAAATGCAACGTCAATCGCCATCTTCTCTCTTCTTGAACACCGTTCAGCTTTTATCGTTCCCTAGGTTCCCCTTACCCAGTCTTTTTCCCCCACCCAACAATCATTTTCTGTAACCCCCTGCATACCAGTGGCATTACCCTCCTTACTTGGGGTGAAATGATTAAAAAAGTGTCTCTTGATATAACAATTCATTTGTTCTGTTTAATCTCGTACACTTTAACAAATTCATCTTAGCTCTTATGAACACGGTTTAAATATGGCTATTTCTTACATTTAACGGTCATAAACGGTACTAAATAAAAGAATTTAGGTATAACTTCAGTATTCGGTGTAAGTCTTGTATGTTTAAACACTTGGAACTTTGATATTTTTGCATGACGTCATTCCAGGGAAATATCTGGTCAACCAATTCCCAAATACACGTCCCAGAACAATTATTTTCCTCAATTGTCCACCTTCCAGCATGGAGATTCTTTCTCATATAATTTTCTCCTCGGGACGATCGCATTTCAATTATCACTCATATCAGAATTACTGTATCAGGCAGCACTTGTATTTGGTAGAAAAAGTTCCAACAGAATTTTCTACGAATTCTTTAGAATATATATTGTATTCAATGCCAGTGTAAGAAAACACCAAATAATTTTCCAGATAAGGCAAAAACATGCAAGGTGAAATATTGCTATATCTTATGTTCTTGACAATCGATTTTTTTCTAAATAAATTTTCTACTTAGAACAACACGGTATAATATTTAAAAAAATGATACACCCAATCGATAGCAATTAATGACTTGAATAACTTAATATCTGAGCGCAGAGAGATTACCATATGGAATTCCTATGTTTAATTTCTTTTCTTTAATTTTGTTTACTGAAAATGAAATATTTCTTTACTTGGGTAAAAAAAAATTTTCAACTTTCTCTTTTGTGAAAAATTGAGATAAGGATGTATGTACGTTTGAAAACAAAATTCAATATTTCTTCTGTTTCAATACCTGATAAATCTATAAGAACACACACACACACACATTATATATATATATATATATATATATATATATATATATACACACACACACAAATATAGGTAACTATACTCTTTTCGAAAAACCCTCAAATTTTTGATTTGCCAATAATCAAATCAATCTTGAGAGAAAAAAAGGGTTTAAAAAAAAGAAAGACCTAGAAACATGAAAGTCTGTAAAAAAAAAAAAAAAAAAAAAAAAAAAAAAATCGCACAGATACAGGTTTGAAGCCCAAAGAAAAAACCCTGATAAGAGTAAACAACTAACTAACAAAACCAGCTTTCCCTGATGATCCACTTAGGTGAAACCTGGGCATGTTTGTCTGGCTCACTAGCTTTATATATATATATATATGTGTGTGTGTGTGTGTGTATTTCAATTATTGATATTCAACCAAATTATATCAGCAGAGATATATTATAACTATATTGCAGTAAAGAATTTAAAATTTATTGGAAGTTTCATGTGTAAAATGATAAAATAAATAAAATTCCGCCATGGAACAATTGAGAAATTTAAATTTATTTTAATAATATTTTAATAAATATTAATTTAAAGAATTCATCATATCAGAAGTTTGGAAGGTGTGAATTTTGGGGATACAGTCAAAAATATTTTTGCATTTTTGTCGATATAATCACAATATTTTGGCTGTTTGAACCTCCAAACAGCAAGTGTTTATCAATCCAGTTCATATTCAGAGAATTTCGTATTGAACTGTGTTTAATCTACACAGGTAAATTGTTATTGTTTTGGTTAACATGTCAAGTGATATTTTTTTTTTTAAGTACTGTTCAGTTATTACTAGCCCTGGTTTCTACTATTACTATGCTAACAATTCACAAACCAATGCTTTACTGCACTAGAAACCTAAAGAGGGTGCAATCATTGCAATAACAAAAATGAGGATATCATGCACATTCTGATAATATATAAGGGTGCAATGGAAAGTGCATAGGCTGATAATGAAGCAGTAATGCTAGGGCTATAAAATCTTGTATGCATTCATTTCAACTGCATTATTTCTTTCTAGGTAAACTAATATCTGACTGTTCATACTGTTGGTCAAAAAAGTCATCAACAGCAGATATAATATCATCATCACTGTCATTTGTTCCCAGCCAAATGTTTTTCCATGTTGGAGGATAATCAACCTGTTCAAATCAACAGTCATGCACATCAGCCATTGAAACCAACGTCTTGTGTGCTTGGGCATTGTCCTCATGAAGAACTCCCTTTTTATCAGTTTTCCTAAGCATTTACACTTTCTAAACTTTTGTAACTGCCTCAGCAAATCGGCATGCTATTCTTTTGAAGATGGTATCAGATGTTTGGCATTGTTATTATTGACTATCACCATCCCAGCAGATAAAATGATCTTGGTCTTCTTTGGAGCAGGTGAGGAAGGTGTTTTTACAGCATGGATTGTCTCTTTGTCTCTGCTTCAAAGTGATGAATCCAACACTCATCCTGGGTTAGGAAACATTCAAGGAAACCAGATGAATCAATATCAGATTTTCGCGTAATGTGAACAGTCTGGTTCAGAAGACAATAGCATCTACCAAACAGAAACCCTTTATCAGGCCAATTTCATTGTGCAGAATATTTTCTACTGATGGGATATTGAAATTGAATAACATTGGTTGTCTGATTTATAGTCCATCACCTGCCATCCATCACTATATGAGGATCACAATGTATTCCTCTGTGATGGCAATGGCAAGATGTCTAGACCTTGGATCATCTTCAAGACTACCTCCCACTTCTAGATTCAGCTGCCCACTTTTGCACTGTTGATAAAATTGGAGCATCATCCCCTAATGTAGCAACCCTGTGAGAATATCATTGTGGTCTAAACCCCTTTTTCTGAAGGGTTTAGACCCCAATAATGCCATGATACCAAACTGGCCATTTTCAAGATAAGATAATAGTTACTTTTGTAGTCTTCTTTGTCAGTTTACCTGAAAAAAAATGCAGTTATTAATGAAAAGAGGTGAAATTAATGCATGCAAGATTTCACAGCAATAGCATCACACTTTCATAGACAGTCTATGAATTTTCCAGCCCACCCTTGCGTATAATTTGAATGTTCACAATGTCCTCATCTTTGTTGTTATCCAGTGTAAATGTGTTTAGAGTTTAAGTAAATATGTGACTTTCAAATTAGGCTGGAATATTTTTATATTTAAAATTGGTATACTAATGAAGTCAAAAGTTTCATTAGTAATATTTTTTAACTTTCAAACGCATCTCCAAAATAGTCATTTGCTGATTGTTAGTAGACAGTACAGACCAGAAATAAAGAAATTCATGGTAAGTCTTGAATTTGCATCCCTCTTCTTAAGAGTCTGCATTTCAATGGTGGTTGTCAAAATAACAAGGCTAAGAAGGCCAACTGATCGCAATCATTCAAATCTGTGACTTTACTTTGGGGTAAAAATAAGGAAGAGCACTATAGGGGTAAATTTGGATGACTGCTGAAAGAAATATTAGTCAAAAATAGTAATTAACAAGGCATAATTTTGAGAAGTTAAAATATTAAAAATGACTTGTGAGATTGAATACAATTATTTGCTGTATGGAAACTAAAGTTTTAAAAGGTTTACATTTTTGTATGCCCACATTAAAATATATATATATAAGAAATAGATTAAACCCGACAAATATTTAATATATATTTTTGTTTATACATTATTTTTTATGGATATACTTATTTGAGTAAATGCTCTGTTCTTTAATTAAACAGTATTAATTACATTTAACAAACTGAATGTTTGAGAAATTTTGTAGAAAATGTGTTCTTTGACAGGAGTTAATCTGCATCTGATACAGAAACACCATTAACTGGAATTTCTCTGTGACTGAACAGTCATAGCATGCCAGGCTTAATTTTTGTTCTGTATAGGATGCAGCTTCGATTCTGGTCAGTGAATGCATATTTTCTATGAAATTTCTTGACCATTCATATCGGTAAATGTGATTAATACCATCTAATTAAAGGACAGAGCATTTACTCAAATAAGTGCATCCTTAAAAACAAAAAAAAGGGGGAAGTATAAACAGAAATTATATATATATATATATATATATATACACACACACACACACACACACACACGTTTGTATGAGAAAGATAATAGCAAAATCATCATGATGGTGACAATATGTAAAACTTTAGTGCTATTTTTTTTTCCAGCCAATCTTTGCAGAAGTCAAACAAATGCAAGCAGATAATCATCCATATTCTAAGAATAAAATGCATTTAAAGTAATAAGGAAGAATCCTAATCACAAAAATCACTGAAATGCAACTTAAGAATTAAAGAAAGAGATTTAACATTTGCCAAGAAACAGTAAAAGAGCAATGAAGGCGCACATGACCAAATGCAGTTTTCCTTCTCTGACTTGTAAATTACCATGACTGATCTTGGTTTCCAGTTAATTTGTTCAGGATTTATTTCTTTCCCTTAATTAGTTACATAAGAAGCTCTAGAGAGTTCAATCTGCTATGCTATTTACCCATAGTTTGGGATATGAGATATATTCATACTTTTTCTGAAATTGTTTCATGATGTCAATAAAATACTTGTCATTTTCATAATGCTCATTGTAGCAGAGACTTTGCAATTGCAGATACAACTATAGTATGCCGCTGAACAATACTGGTGTCAGACTCCTTTGAATAATCTTGCACTAATAGTACTTGCCATATAGCGATCAGTATAGAGAAATAGTAAATAGACTAGTGAATAGCAGTCCATATACTAAATGGAGGATAGAGTAGAAATAATGATCCAAATAGCAATAGAGGAGAGACTAGAAATGATGATCAATTAGACACACACTACCTCCCATATATGCATTTCCTCTATGGTCACATGGTCTACTTATCTCAATAATGGGATCACCTGTGTTTGCTCACTGGCAATCTATGTTCAAATTCAAGTGTAAGCAGTGACACTATTCCTATATAACTGATAATTGATAGCATACTGTTAATGAAGCAGGTTTGACTATGATTTGAATTGTCAACTAATTCCATTTTCAACAATGATAACAGTTACACCACCATCAAATCCTTCTGAGGAATTAAACAACTACTAACACTGTAGAGCATAAAACCCAGATCAATAATAAGAATGATAACTATATAACTCCTTACCAGACTGATAGATGACAATTAAGCGTGGATCTATATAACAACCATTCTCTAGCAGAATTGCCCAACAGAATGAAAGATGGCTCTAGTGGCTTATAAAAAATTATGTGGTCTCCTTTCAGCATGTGGATGATCATGGCTTTTCACAATTTGATATTCTTTGGAACTTGAACGAATGTTTATCTCCTTGTGATTCCTTCTAGTCTATGTTCTAGCGTACATTTACACAAGATCATTAGGTTACTTAAGACTTCCATTTCTGCTCCTCTTCTGCGAATTTGAATTTCTCCAAGTTCTCATTACATGCATCAGGAATTTCAGCTGTTTTTCTGACACTGAGCATAAGTGTCCTTTTTATTTCCATTCTCCACCCACCAAAACAAAAAAAAAAAAAAAAATTCCTTTTTGCTTATATGTTCCCTCCATTGTATTCTCTGCATCCATATGTAGAACCACATCTGTTGTCCAAACTCTCATCTTTCTCTGATGAAGTTTGCCAGCATTTAGAAGAATTGATACTGCATAAAAATTAAACACTTATTTTTATCTCCAAGAACTTTTTCATTTTATTTATTTTTTTTTTTTATTTTCTTGTAGGCACATTTTCCTATTACTTTTCCTATTACTTTTCCTATTACTTTTCCTATTATTCTAATTTGTCTTTAGATTTTTGTATCACATTTTCTGTTGTCCATTATTTGTCAAATTTCCTTTATAATTACATTTCTGTACTTGGTTAGTTCCGATATATTCTGTATGAACTTAACTGTTTCTTAATTGTTACAAACTATGATGCAGCAATCTCATTACTAGCGGCATGCATTAAAACCTACCTGTAGCATCATAAATAAAAGGTTGTATTACCTGTGTCAGTTTCTGAGAAAATAACTGCAGGGAGAAGAAACTGATTCATAACTTTTTTTAAGGGCATATGCATGTAAGCAAATGAAAGGAATTTGAAATCAGCCCTTTAATCATTCCAAGCTGCACTCCACTATACCACCAGTCTATCTTCATCAGGTTTTTCATATAGTTAATGAACCCAATCTGTGAGTTACATATTGGTGAAATTATCTGGGTAGTAAACTAACAGGAATCTGTAGTGGCACAGAAATGGTGAAAGATGTCTTTCAGAAACTAAGCAAAATATTAAAACAGAAATCTTAAGCAGAAACCAAGAACAAAAATACAAACAATAGTTAGAATGTTGAAATGCTAAGTAATATTTATTTCTACGACAAATCACATCACAAAATGAAGAAGAGACTCGAAACAATACAGAAAGTAATGACAAGTGCTGAAATAACAGGAGAAGAGCATGTGAGCAACGAAGATATTTGAAATTCAATCTGTACTCCATGGTAACTTACAATCAGAAAGTAAGGATTGAAAGTTTTGGACCACATACTGAAGAAAGTGGGTCTGGAAAGTTTAGTACTCACGGGATAGACAGAATGTAAGAAAATAAGAGGAAAACTGTACCATAATGAGTTTGTGTGAGATGATGACAAAGAGAAAATAATTACTTTGAGCAAGAAAAGACGTAAAAAATATGGAGAGCCATGATCCGCCATCTATTCAAATCGCTTGACACATAAAAGTAGTAACAAGACAGTTATCTTCTCTATAACAATCATAATATTTACCTTTTTAAAAGAAAAGTAATAATTTCACCCTAAGCAAAGCAATAAAGCCACAAGAGATTACTGAATGTTAGAGAGAAAAAAAACTCATTTATGGAGAGTGAACAATAATAGAACAAGAATTAAGACAGCAGAGATCAATTAGCACTGCATTTACATTTTCAAAGATCAAAGTTGACAGGTTAGGAATACTAGGGTTCCACAAGCAAGAAGTGTGATAGAAGAAACTGTTAATGTATGGCTTACAATTATATCTAGCTATTTAAACTGTAAAATAATGAGACCATTCTGCCAATCTAGTACTGCACTTAAATTCATAAAGTTTACATATCATAAAGGTATCATCAGAGCAATTATCATGAAAGTATTCATAGAAAAGGAACAGAGAAGCTACATTATGGTGGTAGGATAATCACTGAAGCTGTGATGCCAGGCAGACATCTTTTACAGTTTTACTAGAAAACCATGTTAGTATTCAATATTTTCTTTATGCCACGCCTCATCATATCAGTCAGGAGTTCATATGCAGAATAAGTGATCAATGTCATAGGATCAAAAGGCAAAATGTATAGCATAAATCCATAGCATAACATTGGAATCATCTTTGAACCGGTCAGAAAATTCTGTGAGGAAGTTAAAAATCTTTCAAATTTGTGAATGAAAGTGGTATTTAAAAAAAAAACAAATAATCTTGTCTGAACCATAAATAAACCTCTGTTTATACTGCTCTCAGATTGTCAAATCCTATTTCAATAAGAATGATGTGCTTTCTGTATGAAATGAATTAAGCAGTGTCTAGTTATTGGTAAATAGTCAATTAATTCACTATTAGTGAAACAGCAATTAATTGTCAATGGATTAATGCTTGAGGCCTGTGTTGGGAAAAAAGGAGATAAGGGCAGAATAGCTAGAGCAAAACCAGCTTATATACAATGAGTTACATTGCCAAACAGATAAAAAAGTATTTGTGAATTAATAATGGTTAATTGAAAAGTTGTTGTAGACCCAACAGTGCTTTTTGCACACAACATCCTCTGAATCTAGAAACAGAAGTTGGGAAAATACAAGCAGTTGAAATATGGATGTGAAGGAAACCTCAGTTTAAGAAAACACTTGAAATTTCTGGAATACATTCTAAGGAAAGTGAACCTGGATACTTTAATGTTCTCAAGAAATACTGAATAAAGTAGATGGAAAAGGAAACGGTGAGTAATCTCCCTAATGAATATGTATCAGTGTATAACAGTGAGGATACTAACAGATGGTAAAGAGAGATGCTCTGAGTTACAAATGATACTAAGTTGTGAAGAGTCATTATCACCAATTCCCTGAAAGGGGACAACACAAAAGGAAAAGTAAAGGATAACTAAGAAAGACATGATATGAGATTCCCAAACTGCAAAGAACTGCATTCAATTGATTGTTTTCAGAAATCTTATTTCAAGTCATATAACAGAGTAAAAAAATAAAAATTGTTATTAGGTAACCATTTTTTGTCTTCTTAGATAAATTTTTATTTTAATGTTTGAAGGTAGTCATGTCAAGTTCATTGAGACTGCTATTTAGATGTGTTTCAGTAGATCATGATTCATTACCAAATGCAGAAATGAAAAAAATGCCTTCTGCATTAAATACAACTGCATGATGACCAAAATAACTAAAAATCTTATCAGTAAATTCGAATAAACTTTATTACAAATATGAAAACAGAAACAAATAAAATCAAAAATATATACAAAAAATATAAAACAATATAATCAAATATATATATATCCCAGAAAATGTAACTACGGTCGGCTCAGTATAGCTGCAGAATATAGCACAGGTAGGCTTTGTGGGTGTTGCAAAAACAAAGGTGCTTGGGCAGGCATCTGTAACAGGAATTACCTAGCTGCATTACTACCTACATTACAAACATAGGAAACATTTCCAATACTCTGATCAAGCTTTCACACACATCTTTACAAAACAAAATTGTAATATTCTGCAAATAAAAAAATTATTTGTTGTTTCAAACCCATCCTTTTTGGCGTAATTGAATATCATTATCATTTGATTTTTTACTTTAATTTATATTTGTGGATGTTGCACGTTTCATTTACAGCAAAACATTTAAAACATTCACACAGCCTTCTTAGATTTGTAGAACCCAAGTTCTACATTATTCCAATACCCAAAATAGTTGGGTCAAATCTGTGCAAAAAGTGGATCACAGAACACTTTCAACTTCATAAACTTTCAAAACAAAAAAAAAAAGAGTCCTCATTGGTTTATATATATATATATATATATATATATATATATATATATATACACACACACACAAGTAGGCGTGACTATCCAGCCACGCTCAACTAATTTTTACAGCTCGTGACTGAAATCTAAATTCGCGCCAAGTCTCTGTGAGCCAGCCGAAGCAAATAAAAACAGAAACAGTCACACTCGCCAGTGAGAATTGTGACATCAATCGCATTGCAACTAAACTTCACGTCACACAATTTTAAGTTTGTTCATTTAAACGAACATTATACAACTTAACGATATTGACACTCACTCATCAAAACTTATCAGTGAATTTTATTCTTATTTACTCACCAAATTCCTTACGCAGAAGTTAAACAAATTCCCGCTAACAAATCAACTTATTTTTTCTACATTCGAGAACATTGTATTACACGAAACAATCAAAGGTAGATAACTTCTTTGATCACAAATTGCATTCAACTTTACAAACATTTACTACTTACATGAACAGTAATTTTTTCTCTTGCAATTTACGGAATCTTCAATAACAGATTCTAACAAACAACCTTTCGAATTAGAACTCACTAACAAAATTTAATCTTTTACCAAACTGGGGTTTAACATAAATTAACAAGATTTCACCTAAAAATTGACTATATTTTCGTAAAATATTTTCATTATAAAAATACAGTGAAAATTACTTGTTATTCAAATATTTGTCTTCAATCACAACTGTTTCTTGTTTTTGCATTTTGCTTAACATATTCGTAGAGTAAACAAATTGTATGGATTGATTTGGCCGCCAACATCATTAAATAAATTGTAACCACCAAAATTCCCACTACAGACCCACAACATCAGCAAGCCAAGCTCAAAATCCAGTAGAGTTCATTAAATTCATTTATGCACGAATTTTCTTGCAAAAAGTATGAATACCTATGTCCCCCACCCGAGACAGATTTGAAACTATGACAATCGTCCATGATTCTAAACCCTCAGCAATAAGAATCTGAAGAAGAAAATATTAGCATTACATGTAAAGCTGTTTTGAATGCAAATCACCAACAATACTTAAAAGACAACCAGGTGATGTGGAATAATTCTTTAGGCCTGTCTAATAAGCAGTAAATTATAGGTTCCTTCGATGTTGATATCAATTGAAATGCAGTGAATTATTTATCTTTGATAAAGTGTTTTTTTTCTCTTGAGATTTTATACCAAAATCTTTATGCTTAAGTCAAAACTTAATGAATAAAAAAAAAAAAAAAAAAAAGAATTGACAATGTTGAGGAGACTATATGAAAAGATAAAAATCATAATTCTATTTTTCCTTAGTTAGCATATACTGTACACCCTGCTGATACCTAATGGCCTATTCTGTTTTGATACTGAGGGAAGACATACCAGAGATACGGTTTCTTTCAATATAATGAAAAGAAAGAAAAAAAGAAAAGCAATGAAAAAAAAAAAAAAAAAAAAAATCAATGTTATATTCCGTACCTATGAACATTAATGGTTATGTCCCAAACCTCATAATTACGTTGGACACTATTGTAAGAGGGGGTAAATCTGCTGCCTTAGCCTTATTGCCTTTTTTCTTAGTAGTTTTTGCGTGTGTCGGACCAGCTTGTTTTTTGTTTTTTTTTACCTCACGAACTGATAAGTTTTATTTTTTATTTTCTGAAACTCTTTTGAATTTTTCAGTTTTTCTTTTCCTTTTATTTGTTCGTATTTATTTGTGCATTTTGTTCTTTTCTTTATTTTGTTTATTTCCCTTCTTGTATTTTTACCCTCCCCACCGACTTAGTTTGCATTACATTTTTCGTATTTGTTCGATTTTTTTATTGTCTTTGGTTGTCCATGTTCTTCTTTCGTTTTATTTTGTTTGTTCTTGACATTGCTTTTCGTAGTTAAATAATTAAAAAAAGGCAAAAGAAACAAACAGTTATTTATTCGGCCGTGCTGGTCGATTTGAATACAACACTGCCGGTGTCTTCAGTAAAAATGGCCAGGTCTGAGAATAGGCCAAGGGAAAAGATGCAGATTATTATGCTGAACAAAGAAACAAGTTTGAGGATTCTTTCAAGGAAAATGAATTCCTCACTATTCCAGAGGCGTTGGAGGCCGTGAATACGAGAATAGTATCCCTGTTGACTTCTGACGTAAAAAGCCGTCAATTAATTGGGGTCAGCAGGGAAACAATGGAAGAGGTCTTGAAGACCTTAAAGATTTATCCGAAAGTTTTGGCAAAAGCAACAAATGCCATATGGGACATTCTCCTTCTCACTGAAAAAGGACGCTAAACAACTAGGTAGTATTTTAACTACAAAAAATCTAAGACTGCAAACAGAGTACATGGGCACCCGTAGGATAAAGATTACAGTCCTCAGGGTGCCCGTGGATATCTCTGAAGACCGGAGGGGGGCCTTCTCGAAATTCAGCAAGGTGGAGGAGGTGATGGCTCTATTAGGGAAGCCAGGCATCGCGACTGGATATGTCGAGCTGCAGGTCACATTGACCCGAGTGAATTTGGGTCAAGTCTCCAATACTTAATTATGCAGAGAAAGAAGAATGTTGGTCGTAGTCGAGGGCAGGAGACCGAACTGTTGGTCGTGCAGTGTCTTGAGGCACATGGCCAAAGTATGCCGCGCTAAACATCCTCAGCCTGCAACTCGTTCAACAGCAACAGCAGTAGTCGCAGCAAATGTGGTAGAGAGGGTAGCAGAGAAAGACCCCGATGTTGCCTGGGAGGAGGTTGGAAGTGTTAGGAGGGTGAAAAACGTGCCTTCTCTCACCCCTCAAAAAGAATGCCACTACAGCAAAAACAGCAACCACCACCATAGCAGCAGGTAAAACAAAAATGAAAGTAAAAAAAGAAAGCCAGAAAAGGAGGTGAAACATAAGCAGACACCAAAACAAGAGCAACAAACTGAGGTTTAAATGGAGGTGGACAAAATTCCTCCACCTCGGGCAGCACCTCTAAGTAGGGAGGAGGAAGAGGAGGTGGAGACAACATCACAAAACCACTCCGGCTGTAATAGGGCGGAGAGGGTCCCTATCGTCTCTGCTTCCACGAAACAAAAAAAAAAACAAAACAAAAAAAAACAAAACAAAAAAAAAACAAAACAAAAAAAAAACAAAACAAAAAAAAAACAAAACAAAAAAAAAACGGTTGAAGTAACCAAAACTAGAAGCATCGCTTCTTCCACCTCTCCGTCCCTCAAACACTTCCCTCAGTTCCATTTCAACGTTCCCTCACTCGTCAACCGCTCCCCCTCCCCATCCCTCCAAGGCAGCAAGAAATAAAAAAGAAGAAACTGTTCCCTGGACCAGAATCAATTAGTAGGGTGGGCAGGGAGGAATTTAAGAAGGGCTTGTCCTGCCAAAAGAAGGCCCAATTGTTTTTTTTTTATAAAATGTCCAGTGTAGATGGGAAATCGGTGGAAGGTCCTCGTAACTTCCCAAATAACCCGCGTGTCATTACCTGTATAAGGGACGCTGGGGCATACTTGAGAGTTTGGAGTCATGTAGCAGAAGCCAAGGAGACATTTTCCAACATAATAATAGCGGAAATTGATTCTCCTTATTTCAAGAAACTACGACAATATATTGCTAGGAGGGTCCCTGTTTTACTTCACACCTCCCTATATAGGTGTATAAAACTAACCTGGAAGTACGGATGAAGTCTGAGCTAGGTATGGGGAGCCTAGGACAGTCCGTCGGGGTCCTTAATAATACCCCCGGTATGTGAGTAGGTTAATTCTTATTTTTCTACTTATAGGAATTAAAAGATGACTATCAAGTTAGCCAGTCCGAATGTGAAGGGCTTGAGGGATCGGGATAAAGCTGCCCGCCTGCTCCGGCATCTCTCGTCTTTCGGAGTGGATGCCACTGCGATCGAAGAGACCCACTTTGTTTGCAGCGTCGATGCGCGTGTGCTGGAGAGCGAATTTGTCGTTTATTCAGCATATGGGGACCGGCATACCAGAGGAGTCTCTTTGTTGGTTAGACGTACTCTAGATGCGAAGGTGAACCTTGTTCATGTGGATGCCGAGGGCCGGTTGTTTGTCGCCGATATTGCCGTGAAAAGTGGTTCGTTCCGAGTCATTGCGGTTTATGCGCCCAACGACCAGGAGGATAGTCTCGTTTTTTTGGCTAGTCTTAATGGGGGACTGGAATGCCATCCTGGACCCCAAGTTAGATTCGGGACAGGGAGCTAGACAGAGAAGAGGCGATCGTAGCTTAGTTGACCTGATCGAAGAGTTTGGTCTCGTCGATAGATACCGGGTCGATCACTCCTGACGGAAGATGCGGATTTGGGCTCACAGCTGGCCTTCTACCCGGGTGGTTAGCTACCTAGATAGAATGTTAGAGGAGCCGAAGGAGACTTGTTAGATTGTCCCACGTTCCACTGGGTAGGCTATTCGGACCACAAACTCATTTGTACCCGGATGGCGCTAGATTGTAAGCCTAGAATGACTGGTTACTGGAAGTTCAATCTTTCTTTACTGAACAGGCGGGACTTCCAGGAGCAGCTAACTAGCTTAATGCAGCGGGAGCTAGTGGGGGGGTTATTGGGAATAGGTGGCAGGAGAGACTTAATAGGATTAAGTCATTCGCCGCCGAGTTCAGCAAACGGCTCACTCTTGATAGAGCTGAAAAGGTGAAGACGCTTAAGGCTAGTTTTTCCCGGGTGGTGGCTGGCGAGGGGGGGATCACCTAGAGACGGCCGAAGCTAGGGAGTTCCTGGAGAGTTTGACTAGCGAGCGCTACATAGGCCAGATAATTAGGTTAAGCAAGATGTCTTCCGAAGCGGCGAACATGGGCGCAGAATTGCACAAGGAAGAGATCCATCGCGGTTCCGATCGGTATATTCGTGAAGTCAAAACCACGGAGGGGCATACTCTTCGGGCCACTGATATGTGTGAGGCGTTTCGGCGGCATTTCGAAAGCCGGTTTACCAAGGAGCCTGGTTTCCGTGATGAGGAGCTATTTGGCTAACTTTCCTCGTTTTTCACTGATTGAAGCGGCTAGCTGCGAGGGAGAGATTAGGGAGGGCGAAGTCTATGCGGCATTGACGAAGGTCGGCAGAGGCAAGTCGCCCAGTTTGGATGGTTTGCCCTATGAATTGAACTTGAGGCTCTCTCACATCTTTGTCCAGATTTTGAATGTCGTGTTCAACAACTGGTTCCGGCAGGAGGCTGTCCCCGACCGGTTCACCATGGGTGTGATCACGCTGTTAAAATAGGGCAAGGGTGCTGGGCGGGAATTAGATGATTATAGACCCATAACTCTGCTAAACCCAGAGTTAAAGGTTTGGGCCAAGATCCTCTAGGAGCACTTGCAGTCAGTTGCTGAGTCTCTGTTGGGCCCTGAGCAGACTTGCGCTATGAAGGGCCGAACTATTCAGAGTAACCTGCATCTGATCCGCACGATCATGGAGGGTGTAAAAGACGACGGCGAGGCCGCGCTGACCAATTTAGATCATTCGAAGGCATTTGATAGGGTTGACCATCGCTACATGGCTGCTGTCCTGCAGGCCGCCAGATTGGAATCAGATTTCTGCCGCTGAATTAGCCTCCTGTATCTCTGCCCCAGTATTGTGGTACAGATGAACGGGAAGCTGTCGGGCGCTTTTGCGCTGTCTAGATCAGTTCGTCAGGGTTGTTCACTGTCGTCCCCTACTTTATGCTTTGACGTTGGAGCCTCTCCTTCGCTGGCTGAGGGACAGGGCTTGCAATCCAGTCCTACGTGGAATCGCCGTCCGTAGAGAGGATCGAGCCAGGTTTTGCGCCTGCGCTGATGACGTATCTACTTTCGTTCCGTAGCGACATTGAGGTGGTACTGAAGGGGATTGATCGGTACAAAAAGGTGACAGGGACCAAGATTAAACGCGACAAGTCGTGTGGCTTGTGGTTAGGTGTTTGGAAGTGGGTCGATCTTTCGGGGCCCTTCGGTTTGACGGACGTTCCTGTCCGCAATCTTGGAGTGTGGTTTGGACCCGACCTCCAGCTGGAGAAAAATTGGTCTGATAGCATTCCAGTCGCATGCTATCCGCCATTTTATGGAGAGGACGCAAGCATCAGGTCGACAGAGAAGTCTGTGAACAACGTCCGTCATAGGGGTTGGGAATGCCACACTTGGCGAGTCATAAGCTCGCCTCGAGGCTGGCTTTCCTACACCGCTCGTTAACAGGAGATTCGATTATGGCGGGGATTTTAAGGGATGCCTTCCCTTTCCTCCCCCCCCCCATCTCGCGAGTTGAGCGCCGTCGTAAACCCCGGGATCAATCGCATTTCCTTCGCGAATATCGATATGCCTTGACAAGCAATCCTCGGTCAAGTGACCTTTCTCGGCCTCGGAAGGTCTTCTATTGTTATCTAGTGGACGGGGTCGCGAAGGATCCTGTACGTAAGCGGCTCGACTTGTCGGAGAATGAGTTTCGCTCTTTCTGGTCTTGGGCGCCAGCTGCGGATTATGTCAGTAACCCTGAGTTTTTGCTTACCTGGCGACTGGTTCAGAATAGGCTTCCCCTAAATGACAAGGCCATCATATGGGGCTTGGAACTGCCTTTGAAAGGAAACGGTTAAGTTTTTTTGTTTGTGCGTATTTGTTTTCATTTCTGCACTTTCTTCTTTTTGTTTATTTCCTTATTTGAATTGTTTTTATTCCGTTTTTAGTTTTTACTTACTTTTCGACTTTATTTTCCACGTTCTTGTTTGATTTGACTTTTTGTTTAATTCATTGTTGAAAAAATATAAGGCAGGCTTTTATTTGGTCAATCGTGGTGGGCTGAAATGGTGCAAACGGAAAATTTGGCACCGTCAAAAACAACTGCCTGGGTGGAAAACAGACCAAAAAAGAAAGCTGCAGCGTATTATAATAAGCAAAAAGAAAAAATATGAGAAATATATCAAAGGGCATGAATTCTTAATAATACCGGAAACATTTGATGCGGTGAACGCTAGAATAATTTCCCTGCTGTCCTCCGACGTAAACAGCCGGAAATTGATTGGAGTCAGCAGGGAAACGATGGAATATTGCGCCAAAAGTCTTGGCTAGGAGGCCCAACGTCATCTGGGACATTCTCCTAGCTATAGAACAGGAGGCAAAACAACTGGCCGGAAGTGTTCTGGCAACTGCAGCTTTACGACTCCAGACGAAGTTCATCGACACTCATCTGACCAAAATTACTGTACATGGGTTCACGTGGATATTTTCCGAGATATATTAGGGGCCTTTTTCCAAATATGATCCAGAGAAGGAGTTACCCTCTGTAATTAATAAAGCAGGAATTGCGACCGGTGATATGCTTTTGCAGGTCACGCAGAAAGTAATGAAAAAAAAGGAAAAAAAGATAAAGCAACGAAAAAAGTAGGTACCTCCATGAGATCGCTAAAAAAGAGCATAGCATGATGAAAAAGACGCCAAACTTGAAGAAAAACAATTTTTTATCGTCTACATGCTTATGTTATTAAGAGGAAAAAACAATTTTTTTTTAATTATTTAAAAAGAAAATTTCCTTCTTTTTAGAACATTCTAAATTTTGATAAAAAAAAAACAAAAAAAAAACAAACCTTGTTTCTCTTTGTATCATCGGAACAGGTAATATAACAGACAATTTTTAGCACTTTTTTTTTGTATGACACATTAATTTGGAAAATCTTGCAAAAATAAAAATAATTGTCGGATTTTAATGAAATTTTCAGAAAAAATTCACAAATGATCGTAATTATTATAAATATGTTTTCTTTTTAATTAAAGTCATAGCAGAAATATTTTTTTATATTTGCTACTCCCCCAAATAACTAATTTTATGAAAACACAAGAAATTCGATCGCGTCAAGTTTAGTGATTGCAATACTTAAAAGCACAAGGCTTTGATGAATCCAAATCATGTTTTTCTTTATTTTTAATTGGACCTCCCTACCTGAAAAATCAGCTCTGAATTGTAACATACAAAACTCAATAAAACAAATATATTATTTAATTTCAAATGCTTTTATCAATATGGACAATATTTTCTGAAAATTTCGATGAAAAATGAATTTTTAATACAATTATTTGTTATTTCTTTAATTATAATAGATTTTTACATTTAAGTTGTTAAAATATTATAAAATTAGTTAAAAGCCGCATAGGGTTTCCTAAGTGTCCTTATAAGATAAATCTTTTTTTAGCGCATTGTAAATTGTATCATTTTGACTAATCAGAAGATCCGCAGTAATTAAGAAATGTCGTTTTGTGTTTATAATCGGGCTGTAATTATAAAGTACGGAAGACCAATCAGAATACAATTAAGTTGCGTTATTTGATTTAAGCATTGTTCTCCACTATTAAGGACTTTACTTTTGCGAAACATGTGTGGAGAAGTTAATTTGATTTTTCAATTTCAATTGAGAAGGGTACCTACAAGTATCAGTATAATCTTATGAAATTTATATGATCTTATTTTTTATATTAATCTCAGTTATGACATTTTTCCATAAATGAAATATCAAAATAAATAATAAAATGAATTGAAATACAAATAACACAGTAAAATGTAATAAATGTACATAAAATTATAGTATTTTATGTACACTTCTGATAAAATTTCATAAGAAAGGTACCTATAAATTAATTAGATACCTTTCTTATGAAATATGAAATTTAATCTGGACTGCTTCATGGGGGAATTGTTTCGCCGGCTGATCTGCCGAATTAAGTATTGTTGAACGTTTTCTTAACCCTGGAAGTGTAAAGAATATAGCATATTTTGGCCCACGTTATTTCCAAGATCTCAATGAAGATAGATCGCCAATAGAAGTACTGAAAAACGTATGTAATCATTTTGGTTTGGATAAGCAGGCACTCCGCAATTTATTAGTCTTTCAACTTAAACTCCGACAGTTTTTCGAAAATGATTTCTTTTATAAAACCTATATTCCAAGAATCAGAGACACTTCAGAATCCCTTCGATGTAATTGTACTTCTAGAAATACGTGTATTAAGTATCGAATTTTCTATTTCCGTATTATATTTAAGTATTCTTTGTACATATCTGCATACTCAAAGTTGTTCTTAGCTTACAAATATCCTTTGATTATATCGTTCACACAAATCAGTTGCGAACGCTTATTTAGTAATTTGAAAATTGTAAAAACACTAATATGCTTCACGCTATCGAATGAGCTACTTAAAACTTTTATATTGATAACCATACTTTCTAAATCAGAAACCACTTTAACAAAAAGCAGTTTAGATAATTGTTTCTGAAAAAAAAATCTATAGACGTCTAACAACGTAAATACGTTGTGAAATGTCTATAGATTATTATTTTTATTTTATTTTAAGAAACAATTTTCTAAACTGCTTTTTGTCAAAGTCGTTTCTGATTTGGAAAGTAATGAATTTTTTCATCCCATTAAAAAAACAAAAAACATCAACGCTCAAATTTTAGTTCTGCTTCATAAACCACCACGATTAGTTGTTGCGTTGCACGTTCTTTCTAGATTCAAGTGGCCTTTGGGCAATTCCTAAGGACGTCAGTGATGACCCGGAGACTAAATCAACGCAAACAATCTTTCTTGAGTTTTTTTGAATTCTTTTTTTTTCTTTTTTTTACGCGCTTTATTACAATGAGGTGCATAGTGATAGGTATAGATACCCCTATGCTAAAACCACGGCTCACAAAGGAACCTGCGAAATGAACCTTTATTTACATCTGCAAGTGTACTTAATGTCCACGCACATTTTTGGTTTTATATTGAAAGTTGAAAAAAAGACAATCCCAAACTGTCAGTATTCCAGGACCACGTAGTTTAAACAACCCCTACTTAGTTTAGATCTATAATGTTTGCTATTTTTCTCTTTATTCTGTAACTGTTTTATGATTGAGATTTTAGTTTTTCTAAGATTTTCAATACATTCTAATATTACCAATAACAAAGTAGAATTACGATTTTATTTGCTTATCATCTTCAGGGTGCCAAATAAAGGTGCCCTGGGGCATATTAGTGTATCTCAGTTCATTAATTGTATCTATTCGGTTACTCAGTTGATTGCTGAAAAGCGAAAATATTGAATTGAAGTATTCTATCGAAAGACGACAAAACATTTTATTTTTAGTTTTATTCTTTTGTGTTCGTATTATACTTTGCAAGACCCGTTTTTAATAATTTCTCAGTTACTCCATTTACTGAAACACCGCACAATTTCTTTAATTTCTGATTCATTTATTACGGCTTTCTTTCTATTTGGTAACCGTGAGTACTTGTATCTATTATAAGAAATGAAATATAATTCCAAATTATTCCACTCCAAAATGTCAAATATACAAACCTTTCTTACTTGTTACTTAAATCAGCTGACCTCTCTAAAATTAACCAATCCTTTTAAAATCTTTTTCCATCAGAAATTTTAAACCAATACACTGCTAAGTGTCAGTAATCCATAGGCTAATGAGTAAAAAAGTAATTATTTTTCACAAGAAATATTTCCTTCCGACAGTATTTAAAAAACAGCAAAATAAAAAAAAAACAAAAACGACGTAACAAAAGGATTGCTTTTTTTCTTGACACGGCCATTACTGCATAAGCCTTCGGTCATTTTTCATATTTTAAAAAGCTATTTTTAAAATTTTAATAAAATCGAAAAAGGAAACTGAATTTAATTTTTTTTCCTGAGAACTGACAAAAATTTTAAAAAATAACAACCAATTTTCTAATGAGAAAATAATAATAGCTAGATGAAACCCATCCCTTCGAAAATGAAAACAATCCGAGATAAAAAAAAAAAAAAATAATCCGAAAAGAAAATATATAAATGTCCCGTTAAAGCACTTAACTGTTTCCAAAAATCGAATATTAGACTCAGTATGATTTTATTATGCAAATTAATGTTTTTACAGACAAATTGTTATTAAATTATTATTTCGGCAAAATTTTCAGCATATAGGGTATATGCTGAAAATTATCAATGCATTATTTTCTTTTCAGATTGACAACATGCATCCTTTTTCATTAAAATATATAGATAACCTGTTTTCCCGATTTTAGGCTTTATTATTCACGCATACCTTTTGCAATGAAATTTTTTTATTTATTAAAATGATATCTTGTTTCATAGTTTTTATTGTCTTCACAGACAGAAAGACGGACGGAGATATAGATAGATAGACAAAGATGCGTGCACGCAGATATTGCAATTTCTTCTCGGCGCTTTTTATGTTCAAATTTTCCCCGGAATAAAGAGACATGGTCAGAATAGAAGAATGAATAAAATTAAATTAAAAAATTCTAAAAATTAAACTTATATAAGTAAGTAAAACAATTGATATATATTTCAAGAACACAAATGCGCACGAACTAGACACGCTGAGAATTTTAAAAAGCAAAAATATCTAAATGAAATGAGCTAGAAAACACATGAAAAAATATTTTAAATTGAAAATTTCCAGCGTCTCTTGTAGTCGCATCAACGTAAACAAACATAGTTCGATGAAATCCTGAACTTCCTACTTTTTCATAGTGTGTGTGTGTGTGTGTGTGTGTATAAAAGATAATCAACCTAAGTTATAACACTTGATATAGCTTGATAAAATTATTTTGTATATGCAGGTTTGAACACCAGACAAAATTTCTTTAAAGATTTTCTTTTTCTCGATGTCGGACGATTTTCATTGTTTCCAGTGAAAGTTCAAATATCAATAGCCTGAGTAATTTCAGCTTTTAGAAATCATTATCAAAAAGTTTTTGTTTTTTATGCTTGGTCAGTTTTCATGTGCATTATACAGTAAAAAGTTCAGACCAAAATCAGTTCGTAATTCTGTCGGTCTACGGATTTGAGTGATGCATGTTAATACTGGTTTTAACGGTTTCATAGGCAATATACTTGTGGCTATATTGTAGATATTTTGTCACTTAATATCCAAAATTGAATTTATGGAAGAAAATCACAAATAATGTCTTAAGGTTAAGTGATGATGAAGGTTTCTTTAAAGAACAGTGCGTGCTTGAGTAGATTTTCGGTAAAAAGTAAAAGGTTGTACAGGTCGAAAGAGCGCATTCTCGACCCCACTTCTAGAACTAGTAGCAAGGTATGGTTCAGAATCAGTTGTGAATAGCCAGATCAAGCCTTGAATATGCTATTTGCGCTTCAAGGCGTCGTCTCGAATTCAGAGTTTTCCTTCCCATTGACTGGCTCTCATTTATGACGAAATGAACTCAGTTTGTCCAATTTAAATTCATCACTGAATAGAGATAGAAGGACTTCTACCCTTTTCAGTCATTTATCTAAAAGTGAACGCAACAAACTTTGTCAGAATTTGAACTTAGCTTGCAGATTTCATTTTCGGCGGTGATATAAGGCATTGGAGAGCTAAATTGAATATTCCGAAAGACGTTCTCTGCTTTTACATGTAGACATTTATATTGGCCTGGCACAGGAATGCAATTTTGGAACAAACATGGTGAATGACGTCACGAGCAGTGCCTTGGAAATTTAGACAAATGAACTCAAATGAAAGCGAGTTATTTTGTAATGATAGTCCAATCTGACAAGTCGCAAATTAAACATCCTGTATGGACGGATCAGCGTTGCAATGGCTTAGGATATTTGCTCTGATAAATATTTATCTACGACTGGCACTCTCTACTTGATTATAAAGGAGTTTAGACCGTCGCATGACAGTTATTAAGTAAATTTGTATATAAAATATCCACTGTATAATTTTGACAAGGAAGGAGTTTGTTGAAAAATATTTGCTACCTAAAATGATTTTTTTCTTCATCAGGATACAGATTTATTGATTTATCTACTGTGTAGACTGAAATTATGTTTTAGTTCCTTCAGTTTATGGCGAATCAAACTATTTTTGCAGTGATGTAAGGGTCAGTTATTAGGATTTAGCTGGATCTATAGACAAAAATGACTTTTTACAATGTATATTTGAAAAATAATCTCAAATGTAAGCCTAAAAGAATCAGCTTATTATGTTTGTTATATATAAATGATTAATATTAAATGATAAATATATATATATCACTTATTCTCAGTCATTATCAAGAACGAAAGTAATTAGATGAAATTCAGAGTATGTAAAATTAGCCTTAGGTGACATATAGGAGGAGGTCGTTTTTTGTTTGTAGGAAGATCACCCAGTTTTGTAATTTTGCACTTCTTGACCCTTTAAATTATTTTCAAACACAGTTTATTTCATATTGAGAAATTCTTACCTCCTAATTAAGACGCCATTGTATTATGTGCCCGAATACTAACTTATGAATATTAAGTTTAAAATTGATGTCACAAGATCGCGGCGTAGTATGGATTCTGATCATTACATATATTTTAGAATCCCTAATTCGGAATAACAGATTGTGCGCACTTTTGTTTTTAACGTAATATCGATAGCTTAATTCTTTTAATCTGGCATGACAAAATCATTGAAAGTTCAGAGTCATCACAAAAATGAATATTACAACACTGCCTTTGACTTTTAACCCAAAAAGCTGGGTCAGACTCCCGCCTGGCTGGTTCCATATTACAGTTTCAACTTCAAATAAAGAGTCGATCGTCATCTCTCCTCATATCGGTCACACAACTTCTCTTTCATCCTAACCCTTTTAACAGTTACCTACTTAGAGAGTATCTCGGACTTTAAATTAAAAAAATTCTAATTTCTTGAGAATGACGGGTTGTCGTTACTTGCAGAGGTGAAAGGAAATAGAATAAATTTCAACAAAGCTATATTTTATGTTTTTTTTCTTTTTATATAACCGAGAAACAAAAGAAAAAAAAAGAAAGAAACAAAATGAACTAGTATGCATGTATAAGAAAGACGTTTGAAGTGCGTATGTGTATATATGTATATAAGGGTAAAGACATCACCATATCCGAGACAAAGCCCCATTGATGTTGCCTTCATAGCATGCCGAGAGGAAAAGAAGACGGCATGCTTTAGCAACGCCATTTAACGACTTCTTGACAAAACTGGCAAAGCCATGTGAGGTAAGGAACATGATGAAATCTCGTCTAAATCTCGAAACCCAGAGAACTAGAACTGTTGATAATTCTTTCAACCCTTGCACATTGACATACGGAAGCGTATAAGCCAATTAAAATTTAATTAGTATTAGAATAGACAATCTATTGCTTCTATCAAAACTTGTTTGCGTATACAAAAGAACGCGTTATATATATATATATATATATATATATATATATATGTGTGTGTATGTATGTATGTATGCGTGTTTGTTCATATAGGATTAACTTTTTAACTCTTGCGTTTTTATAATTTCTTTTCTCTCCTTATGTAATGTTTCATAAAAGTATACGTATTTTTCTTTATATATATAAGTATTTATATATGCACTTAAGGTATCCATTTCTGTTTACATGATGCTGATGTTTGTTTTTTCATGCTTATATAAGAAAAAGACATCTATGGTGTTCCGTCTTTTCAGTGGCTTTACTAAAAAAGTACGAAATATATGAAGCCAGGTAAAAGCACCCTTAAAAAGATAACATTTTTTTGTTCTTTTTAAAGCAGACATACGTTTTTATAGCCGTCTATGAGGCTTTTAGTTTTGCTTGCTTTTCATTGGCTCCTTTGCAAAGTTTTGAAAAGTTCTGGTTTTTAAGTCTTCTAACGTCGTTACAGGATATCAACAATTTTGACTAAAATGGTGACAATATTGTATTAACTGAAAGGAGTTCAGGGTTACTCATGGAAAGAACATTAGACAAAACATTCTTGAAGTGCTTTTAAGTGTTACTTGAAAGTAAACACCTTTGTAAATAAGTTCCAAATCAATTTCCTGTCCAGAAAATAATACTTTTTCACATGTAATGCTTAAGAAAAATAGCTAACCAAATGATTTAGTTTCACTGTTACTCACTCACCTGATAGATCAAATATAACGATTGGAAGTGAAAATAAATAAAACATATTCCAATAAATAAGATATTTTATTTCATTTTAGCCGTTAAATCATGTACACCGGAATTAGTTAAAAATTGAAAAAAAGTTTCAAATTGACTTTTTATCTGATATCTTAAGTTTTCTTTATTTTGTGATGCCAACGAACATTCGTTACCACTTTTGTGATGCCAACGAATAATCGTTTGTCACTTTCGTAAAGCTCTTTGTATTAGAGATTTTGTAATCACAGATACAACTATAGTACGCCATTGAACAATGCTGGTGTCAGACGCCTTCCAATAGCACTTGCTCGATAATACTCGCTCGAAACGTAACCACCGTATTGTGATCAGAATACGGAAATATAATGTAATAGTATATAGAATAGCCGTCCGTATAGTAATAGGGGATAGAGTAGAAACAGCGATCAGTCAGATGTCACGCGACTTCCTAATAATGCGTTTCCTCTATGGTTACGTGGTCTACTTAATTTAGTAATGGGATCACTTGTGTTTGCTTACTGGCGATCTAGGTTCAAAGTCAAGTGTCAGCAGCGACACTTTATTCCTACATAACACTTTACCATTGAATTAATAATTTCAGTGCTTACTTGAATACAATACTGTCTACAGGTTGTCCCTCAACTTATTTTTAATCCTGCGTTAGTCACATGAAGCTTTCTGTCATCCCGAAAAGTCGAAACTACTCGTAATTCGGCGTGGCGCAGTTGTAACTCAGTTGTCGTGGGAGGCAGACACCGGTGGAATATCCATTTTCGGAAATTCGAGGTGACGAACGCAGAGTTAAAACTTAAAAAAAAAAAAAAATATTAGAGGTGTGGAGTATGAAGTGAATAGTAAAATCGATAAGGTTTGACACCTGACTTGAAGAGGTTCTAGTATTCAAGAAACCACCCACACTGGAATGTCTGATAATTCTTGAGGGAAAAGCTGTCTGAGTGGAACTTTCTTACATCTGAAACACGTGGGTGGGGAAGTTATGTGCGTGTTTAAACACCATTGAAGTAGCATGATGTATCCTAGCTGTAAAAGTCTGAAGTGGTGGATTTTAACAGTCATGGAAATAGTGGAGCAATAGGCTTGCAACTTTGGAAAGAGATTTTAGAGTTGTGTAGAAAGACTGAGCGACCAAAATCATCCACAGTGTTGGAAGGTGAGGAATGAGCAGCTAGATATGACCGCAATATTCCATTTTTGATCTATTTTGTGAATATAGAGCACAGCAGAAAGAATTAGGTACATCATGAAGCGATAGAATAGGCCAAGCATTTATGCAGCATCTCTAACAATGGATTGTATATTAGATTGCAGATTGATTTTTCACTTTTTAGGAAATCATAAACTCGATATAAAAACTGAAGTTTGATGTGATAAGTGCTTACAATAAGAATTAGATAAATAGTTTTTATCAACTTTTGAGCATTTAGTTTTTATAGATCGTCTGAAAAATAGACAGAAATACCTAATTTTCTCAATCTGACTTCAGAATTTTACTATTTCAATAATAAATCTAAATAAAGTTGATATATTTTTCTTATTAGATACATTGAATGGAAGATATATTCAAACCAGAATTGTAATTATGAATCACCACAAGAAAAATATGCATTTACTTTTACTGTATCCGTTAAGTAAAAACAATCGAAGATAAAAAAAAATGGCAACTCAATAAATAATCATTAGATAGATCATAATTAATAAAAAGATGAAAGATGTATCTAACAGCAGAATATTGCTGGGCACAAATAATAAATCAAAATGTTTTAAATTTGCATTGTTTATTGAAAATCACATGAACCATGGCACTATATAACATTACATCATATTAAGTTGGTGCAAAAATAATGACGTAATAATGTCGTTTTTTGACGTTACGTCAAAAAACGACATTATTACGTCATTATTTTTGCACCAACCTAATAATATAGCTTCATTGTTCCGTTTAATTTCCCTTTGAAGTAAATGAAGGTCTTATTTGATGGCACAATGATTTAGTAATGTTCTTGTACCATGCATCTTGTCCATATACAATTTTTAAAGCTTCAGTAAATTATAAATATTAGGTTGGTGCAAAAATAATGACGTAATAATGTCGTTTTTTGACGTAACGTCAAAAAACGACATTATTACGTCATTATTTTTGCACCAACCTAATAAATTGTAAGGCCGTGTTATAAGGCTTTCACTGATCAGCGGAATTAAATCCAACGCTACGATTTGGAATCTAAACTTAATCATTTAAACTCCTTTCCTCGAAAAACGGTAACGATTTGGAAAAAATATTTTGTCATTATTTATCATGCCAAACCCCAACTTTCAACTGACTGGAGGAAACTAAGGGTCTGAACTGTGACGAAAGACCGTTTTGCCCCCACCCCCGGGCTGTTAGAGTGAATTGTTGTTAAGAGAATAGACAGCAATATGTAGCTCTCAAATCTCTGAAAGAATAACTATCTGTGCGAAGATAACAGATAGTACTGTTCCGAGTTTGGTGTAATCTAACAATTAACATAGGAGGGAAATATCTAAATGTAGTTCTTCAGAATAATGCCCAGAGTACCATGGACTGGACATGTGAGTAATGGGGAAATTTAAGAAAAATGGAAGCGAAATAGATACATTCTGAATAAGAGTTGAAATTCCTAGGAGGACATAATGACGAAAGAGTGCTTGCAGTATGTGACATTCACAAGACATACAAGAGAGACAGAGAGGAACACCGAGTAACCTACGGAACGAGCTTTTAAATGGATTACTAAGGACTCCGAAGTAAGCAAGTTTTATGGAGAGCCATAATCGCCCACATTCTTACGGAAAGAAGAGTAAATATTAGTCATATCAAGTAGGTGTTTCCTTTGCAGACAGGGATTTTGATATGGTCACTATAAATTTCTTTAATTTTCTTGATATCTGGTTTAATGCGAACTTTGGCAAGAGAGAAAAAAGTTAAAGCAGAATACAGCTTTAAAAGAGGTGAGATTTCTAACTTAATGCGTATCAAACAGAGATTTCTATACATATCCACTGAATATAAAAAAACGTCTTCCCATTATATAGTGTGTGGGAAAGAGGGGAAGCAGAAAATAATTATGAAAAATATGATAGTAACAGGCCACAGTCTCATAAACAACAAACAAACCGTTAAACCAACAATGACAAAAATAAATAAATAAAATAAAATAAAAAAATTAAAAAAAAAAAACGTCATTCGATCACTGCAGGACAAAGATGGGGGAAATGCAAATTTAAAAGAGAAAATAATTTACTTCAAATCCGGAAATATTAATCGGCTTAGTCATATGGAGAAAGTTATTAACAGATACACAATTTTTTCACACAAATAGAAAGAGAGAGAAGTAACGTGCGAGTCACACGCAAAGAGTGCGAATCGCAAACGCACGCACACAAAGAGTGCGAGTCACGCACGCATGCACGCACGCAAAGAGTGCGAGTCACGCACGCACGCATGCACGCACGCAAAGAGTGCGAGTCACGCACGCACGCACGCACGCAAAGAATGCGAGTCACACACGCAAAGAGTGCGAGTCACGCACGCACGCAAAGAGTGCGAGTCACACACGCAAAGAGTGCGAGTCACGCACGCACGCAAAGAGTGCGAGTCACGTACGCACGCACGCACGCAAAGAGTGCGAGTCACACAGCCATCCACACACACAAAGTGTGCGAGACACATCACTTTGCTTTTTCATCTTCTGTTAAAACACTCCAAGATATTTACATTTTTATACTTGCTTCATGTTTTTCTTGCTTTCATCAGCCACGCTGTTTAGGAGTTCCTGTGATTTTCTTTTCATGTCGGCCATCAACACAATGTCATCTGCGTATCTTACACTTTTAATTTCATGCCTATCGATGATAAATTCCTGTTATTATCACCAGCTCCCTTATGATAGTCACGCTGTAGAGGTTAAATAAATTTGGGGAGAAGAAACCCTTCCTATGTTCTTTTCTATTTTTGTGTAGCTACTCATTTCATTTACTATCCATATAAATCTGGTTTGCTTCAAGCATAGGTTCTGGATTATTCTCACATCCTTTCGAAATAGTTGTTTTTCTAACAGTTCGTGTCTTGTCTTGTGAAATAATTTTATGTCATCTATAAAACAAAAAATACACATCCTTTTGCATCGTATTGTTCTCACCGATATTCTAATCATGGATATTGCATCTCTTGTTACAGTATCTTTGTCAAAGCCGCATTGTTCTTGTGCTATTTTTGGTCGAATTCTGCTTCACGTTCTTTTCATCAGGATTCATAGCATTAGTTTGGTTATGTGGCTCATTAAACTGATTGTCTGATAGAGATTGCATTCATTTACACCTAGTTTCTTATTTAATGCTACAAAGATTGATTTACTGAGGTCCTTCGGTATATTGTCACTTTTGTAGATTTCGTTTATTACTTCTGTAATCTTGTCGAAATCAAAATTGTCTAAGGCTGAAAACATTTATATTACGTTCCCGTTTGGCCCTTCCTCCTAATCTTGTCCAATGCCGATTTTACTTCAAACTTAAAAAAAAATATGGAAGGGCCAGATTTATTAAAGTGTTTTCGGTTCCTCTCTCACATCATGAAAACGTTCTCAGACGTATTCGTTCAATCTTCAGAGTATTTTTCTATTATCAGAGAACCTTCCTTTAATTTTACAGAACCTGTTGCTTGGCTCACGTTTTGTCTCGTGAATTTTTTTATTCAGTTGTGCATACTTGCTGTATTTGGATACTCATCTTTTCTATTTCCGCACACTTTTCTTTGGCATACCTTTTTCTAGCCTGTGACGTTTTTATTTTATGCGTTTAGTGTTTTGAATGTTAAAAAATAGCTATGAAACTTTTGGGCTCTGATTCAAAAAGACATAGTGAATAGAGATTCTTCTCTCACTATTAACTCAAGAAAGTCAAAGTAAGAAATTAGTTTCAACTTAAAATAAAACACTATTGTTTAGCACTATAAAAAATGTGTGTGGGGGGAGTTGTATATATGTATGTGGGCATGTATGCGTGCTATGTTCGGGAACAAAACCAACAACTTCACTTGCGTGTGAGGCTGGTTGTTAGCAATCCTCTAAGATGAAAAATAAGAACTCCTGATGAATTAACGGCTATTTAAATAGAAGTAGTGTCTCAATAAATCACCGTGGGAAATCACTATTATCATCAATCCCAGGAAAACTCATGGCTTTTAACAATTTACGAAAAATAACACGAAGGGGGCTAAATCTATTGGAATTAACTCCTCGCTTGGTAACGAGCAACATCAGCGACAATTACCACTGGACCGTCATCTAGCAACTGAAAAGTAATTTTCTGACATGGAATATTAAAAACTATATCAATATGCCCTGTTAGAGAATATAAAAGAAATAATCAGGTTAGAGTTAATATTTTAGGTGTATGCAAAACGAGGTGAGTAAACAATGGAGATTTCATCAGTGACAAATACCGGATCATATATACAATCAAAGAGAAAAATAGGATATATTAATCCAAGACTTGAAGAATTGTGTTCTGGGATAATGTCATATCTGTAAAGTTGTTATTAAAATTAAAGGAAAGCCTTTCAATATATCCATGATAGATGTATGTGCACCGAAAGTACAAAGTATAAAAGAAATTGAGAAGTTTTACTGTACGCTATATAACTCCAAGGATCAATGTAAATTTCAAGAAATTATATTCGTCATTGAAGAACTGAAAGCCAGAGTAGGCAAGGAGAGAGACAAAGCAGTTGATAAATTTGAACTAGAAACTCTTAGTTAATGCTGAGAAAAATGGTTCCAATGGTGCACGGTGAATGTTAGTTAATATCCAACGCTTTGTTTCAAGAACACCAAAGACTTATGAACAGAGAATTTCAAGAAAAGAACAAAAAAAAAAAAAAAAAAATCAATTATATAATTATCAGTAAGTGATTAAGGAATCTAGTTTTCCATTACAAAACTTACCAGAGTGCGGGAGTGACCACCTGTCTGTTGTACGTAAGGTTAGATTAAAACTATCAAAATTGAAGCGGTCAAAGCAGCATGCAAATTGCAATATGAGATACTACTGAATGACCCGAATGTGAAAGAGAAATATGTAGAAAGTGTTAAAAGCAAATGAAAATGGACAAAATCAGAATGGAAACTCGAAGTGTTACACATGAAACTTTAGTAACATCAAGATCATCACAGAGAAAAATAAACAACGAAAGAAACGACTGGACGTCAGATGAAATTGTCGACGAGGGAAAGGAGATAAAAATCAGTGCCAAAATATGGCATAGAATATATGACATTGCACAAAGAAATAAGGAACAAATGAAGGCAGGCTAAAGAGAAATGAATCAAACAAAAAGGCACAGAAATGAGTATCGCAAATAAGTATTAAAAAAAATAAGAGAACTACTAAAGATAAAAGGCACAGTCATGAACAGGTTGCATAAAATCCAGGGACGAGACATTGGGATGAGAGAAAGAAAAATACCCCGGAAATGGAAAGAATGCATCGGACAACTGTTCCACGACGAAAGAGAACAACTGGCAATACACAGGAAATATCGAAGAGCCAGAAATATTAAGATCATGAATAGAGTCAGAACTGACCAAGTTGAACAGAAACAAAGCATCAAGACTAGACGTAATTCTAATGAAGATGATGGCCGCCTTAAAAGATTTCGACATTAAAAA
The DNA here is from genome assembly GCA_963932145.1 of Acanthosepion lycidas. Classification (NCBI taxonomy): domain Eukaryota; kingdom Metazoa; phylum Mollusca; class Cephalopoda; order Sepiida; family Sepiidae; genus Acanthosepion; species Acanthosepion lycidas. The sequence continues at coordinate 104,184,252 of OZ010576.1, read as the reverse complement.
GATTATATATATAAAATATGAAATATACAACAGAAGTGATATACCGGAAGACAAAAGTAGATCTATTTTCATAGCACTATTTAAGAAGCCAGGTGCAAATGAAAATCTCGTAACCAAAGCTATAAGCTAGAAAATACAATATTAATGACAATTTATAAAGATTATGTCATGTCAGTACACGAGCGGCCACCGATATCATATAAACCAGTCCTACTTGCCATATGGTCGGATCAGTGATTAATCCGATTTATCCTGCAGGAAACAAAAAGCAAGACCTGTTCAAGAGCGGATGAATCTTTTTTTTTTGGGGGGGGGGGAGTAACGGCCATCAAACACTTGGTAGACGGACCTCCTGAGATATGTATAAAGCCGGAGCATAGATGACACAGCATAGTTGTGCGGTGAGAGATTACTAGACTCAAGTCAATAGTCAAGGCGGCAGGCCAACATGGAGAGATTACTTCCGCGATGTCTACTTGGCCAAGGCACGCTACGATCCCGGTACATGGAGGGAACTGGTAAGGTATTCAGCTGCACGGCGACCCTATAACGACAGGAGTCATGGGAATGATGCTGATTATGAATATAAAGCCTTGTTCTCCACAAATGATGAATAAAACTAGATGTAGAACAGTGATAGGAAAGAAGAGGAAACAGCTGATAATAATCGTGGCAAGTAGAAAAAGGAAAAGTCTATCATCAATAAAAAGATGGTTTATTAATAACGGAAATCTGGAGATTTTCTCAAGTGATTTTAGTGAATTTTTACAATGTATTTACCGTACAGATTTGTGTATAAGCCGACTTCATGTATAGTGCGACATTTTTTTTTTCAGGAATTTTACTCCGCCCACCGGAAAAAAATACCTGTGTATAGTGCAACCGGTCAACAAAAATACATGAGTTTTCAATTCTTCAGATAATTACCCTTGTATAGTGCCACCCCCAAATTTTGCCTCAAAAATAGAGCAGAAAAACTCACTCTATACTGTAGTATACAGGATATATTTATACGAGTAATATAGTTCCAGCTTTTAATATATAACCTTATTAAGGATATTGATAATGCCTATTTAGATTTTATTATACTAAAAATTATGAACATGTTTTTATCCATAAAGAAATCTGAAGGACGCCCTTAAACACCTATCTCTGAAACCTAAATTATTTTTTATGCGTTCATGTTGGCTCCTTTACTTTCTATAACTGTCATCAGTCTTTCTTTCACAGATTATTAAATTTTCTCTTGAATTTAAAATTGCTTAAAGTTGTTTTTGTTGTTAGTCTGGGCTTTAATATTACATCTTGTTCTCATTTTAAACTCTATAAATAAGGAATTAGGTTTTCTATTAGATTAATATTAGGACCGTTCCGTGAAAATGTGATACACGAATTCTCTATATATTTATTTTGAAACCAAAAGCGATTATAATTTTTACTTCAAAAATACGTGCACAAGATATTACAGTCTAATCTTCCCAGTATAGAAGTATATCAGAAGCAATAGCTGGCAGTATATAAAACGCAATTTTTCTCCATCTATATGTCTTCGGTGATTTTAATGCTCACCATGACACGTGGCTGAAACATTCTAAAAAAAAAAAAAAAAAAAAAAATTCAGACATTAAATTTCTCCATTGCACAATCCGTAACTTAAATCGTGGACTTCCCTACTTGCTTCTCTACTTGATTTATTTCTTACCTCCCCCCTCCTCGCTCTTACCGGCCTACGCGATGCTGCTTTTTTTGGTGACCAGATCTACTCTGTGGCAGCTATTGATATTTTGTTCCTAGCATCCATTAAACAGGAACCCACTATCCATATTTCCGTTACCAGCATGCTGATTGGGACCCATTCCATGATTTTTCTTTCGTGACTCCCCTTAGACTGACATCTTCAACCCCCTAATTGAGAATTGTGCCACTGAGGTTTCTTCTTGAGCCTAAGTAGGCATGAATGCTTTCTTCCCTTCCAGGAAATACCAGGGGAAACATCAATCCTCTCCATGGTTCACAACTGCATTCTCGACCGCCATAAACACAGGAACCATTATTTTTGGCTATACCAGCATGACAGCTCTGACCAAAGCAGGTGCCTATTTGCTACTACTCGTAATAAATGTAAGCGAGTCCTCGAAGAAGCTAAGTCACTGTTTGCATAGAAAATGTGGCACCACATAGCCTCTAACAACTTTGCTCTTGTGATTACTGGTGGTTCTGTAATAGGGTACTAAATAAGTGCAAGGTTTCTATTCCCCACCTCTTCAATCAATTTAAGGTGTTATCATCCTCTGCTAGTCAAGCTGAATGCTTTGCCCGTAATTTTCTCTTGAAACTCAACTCTTGACTCATCTGGAGTATCTCTACCTAACTTCATGCTTAGAACTGATCCTGCAGCGTGATATGCATATAACCCCTTCCATAGCTTCTGCTATTATCTCTAACATTGATCCCCACAAAGCATGTAGACCCGATGGTATCCATGTAATAGTCATTAAAAAGTGTGCTCCCGAACTGGCCTCTGTTCTCTCTAAACTGTTTAATAAATGCGTCGCTGTCTTTTCCATTCTTCCTGGCTGAAAGTCATCATCTGTTGTTTCAGTTTATAAGAACTCTGTTGAACTGTCTGATCCATCCAACTATCGGACTATAAGCCTTCTACCTCTTTTTGAGAAACCCCAAGAAGTCCAAATCAATGCTGATTGATTCATTTCTCATCGCAGGGCCGTTTCTCAGACAAGCAATACGGCTTTTCGTTTGTCCAGGTCAACTGCTAATGTACCGACGAAAGAGACTATCATGCTATAGATAAAAATGGTGTAGCCCAGGCTGTAACATGGGGCATCTTGAATGCTGTTGACAGGGTCTGGCATGCAGGTCTTCACAAGCTGAAATGTTACGGTTTCTCTGGACACATTTTTGAGCTGACCCAGTCTCTCTACCAAATCGTGAAATGAAAGTTATCCTGAACAGCCACACGTCTAAATCCTTTCGTGCTAATGCAGGTATCCCCCAGGGCCCCATCCTTGCTGCTATGTTGTTTTTAATTTTAATTAAATGACATTCCCATTGACATCTGCTCTCAACTCGACATCTACGCTGACGACATTACCATTTACTCCTGCCTCGATAGTAAGGCTGATCAGTCCAACAAGGTCAAAATGGCAGCTGATGTACAAAACGATCCCCTGACCCTCTTTAACCTGGGCAAAAGATGGCTTGTCAATTTTAACGCCCCCAAAATTAAACTTCTTTCCATTAATCTTCTGAGAGACCTCTCTCTCTCTGCCTTCGATCATAATGGCTGATGCTAACCTCCAGGGAAGCAGAAACTTCTCAGGCTAACGTTCGCTGCTGAAAAAGTTGAAAGACTATATTGAATCACTTGCTAGGTTAGCTGCTAAGAAAGTCAGTTCACTGTGTCGTGAAAGACAATTTTTTTCTCCGGAATCTATCTTGCATATCTAAGTCAAGCATTCCCCCATGCTTAGGATATTACTACTATATATGGTCCGTTGTCCCGACTATTTCAATGGAGCTCCTTGATAAGATCCAAAGAAGAATCAGCAATATTATTAGTCCTGATCTGGCGGCTCGGCTTCAGTCACTTGGTCACCGTCTTGGTTGCCTCTGTGCCTTCTTTTTTTTATAAATACTTTCATAGCATTTGTCTGGATGAGCTGTTCTTTATGATTTTTATACTTTATGAATCGCAATATTACATTGGTGTCGAGATCTCAATTTACAGTTGAGCTAGCTTGCTGTAACTACAAGTTTCATAATAAGAGTTTCCATTCTCTCACGTCTCGCTTGTGGAACTCCCGGCCCATACTTTCCAGTCAACTTTAATGTGCAAAAATTTAAATACAATGTCAATCGCTATATTCTGTCGTCCTTCACTCTTTTTTCTCTTTACTAGTTTTTCTTCCACAACCTGTAACCCCTTGCGTTTTAGTGGTTGTACTGCCCTACCCGATACTCTGGTAACACCGGTATCTTTAACAATTTTCTTCTTAGTTAATTGTCTTTTCTTGCTTATTAGCTTACCAAAATATTCAGGTATTGTTATTACAATCGTAAAACAGAACTTCTTATAAATTGACATTATTTTCATTGTTCTACGATAATTCTTAACCTTTATGCAGTTTTCAAAGTTGTGTTGCCGTCATCAAATAATTGTACAATCTCTTGCTTCACTTGAGGTTATATCTTTCTTAGCACTCATGCCAATTTTTGTTATATATTTAAAAGAAAATATCAATAACCAGTTAGATAGATTTATTTACAACGTGATTATTCTAGAGTAGCACAAGAAACGTCATGCCAGCAGATACGCTATTGTAAATATTTCTAAAAATTCATTTGGTCCTAAAACCTTTAAAACACCAGTTGGTAAGTACGAATTTTATTATGTAAATTTTGATTTCAGAATAAAATCCGACAGTGTATATAAAGAATTAATAGGAAAACACACAAAAATACACATCACCAAAACACAAAATACACCACACCACAAAAAATACACCGCCAAAACACAAACCATCAAAATACACAACCAAAACACAAAACACCAAAATACACAACCAAAAAACACCAAAAAACACAAACCCAGAAATTATGAAACTACAAAAAAAAAAAAAAAGTCTACAAAAATGCATAAACATGACAGTATAGAAAAATACTTATTAGGAAGTGTGCAAATAATTCGAGTTAAATGATAAAAGCAATAACAGGAAGGTGATTTGTAGAATACTTGAATAGTACTACTATTTGGAACTTTCAAATTTTAATGAATCTATCTAACCAGACCTTATTAAGTAATTGAAAACAAAATTATAGACCAGAAAAAAACTTTCACCAGAGAATGGATTCAAAGTTAAATGTAATGAAAAACTGAATACATTTCAGAATCTAAACAGTTAACTTAAAAAGTAAAATGAATGCAGTGTTAGAAGTAATTAATAATTGGGGTGATCTCGAAAACAACTGCAGAAAATGTGGAAATACGAGGCTGAATTGAAATTATTCAAATAATACAAAACAGAAAAAAGAAAAAAACAAAAAAAAAAACAGTAAAAATACTTAGCAAGGTGCTGTAAGACGAAAAGGATTTGACCTACTACAAATGCCACCAGACAGAAAATCTCTTAAAATGATCCCAACAGTCATGGCATTTGAAATTATTTGCTGTCCACCTAGAACGATTCCGTCAATGGTGAATGCTTTTGATGGTAGTTCCCAATAGACGAATGATACAAACATATCAGCAATTCCCGATATTTGTCTATTTCTTTATTTTCTTTCATGTTCAGTTAATGTTTCGGAAGTGGCCATTCTTTGGCATGTTGTTCTTTCTTAGTTTACAAAATGTAAGCTTCATGTTATAACGAAGATTGGCTAGTCCTTCATTAATTCCACAGCACTTTGTTTTTTTCTCTTATCAGAGACAGATTTGAATTTTTGTTTATTCGGTTTTTGTATAGAAACATCTAGTTAACTTTCACAATTCTCAGTTAATAATTGTCGGAATTGTTAGCATGTCTCGGAAAAAAAAATAAATGAAAATGCTGAGCAGGAAAGGTTCAAACGAGGTTCCCGAAACTATGTACTCTCACGGACGACGTTGATTTAATAGAACCCAGAAGCGAATAAGAAACAATTTTGCATATGAAAGATTTAGTCTAGTTTAGGTTACTAAAATGTCGCTATACAACATTCAGTGTCACAAAAGAGATTAGTTATTAAGCAACAGTTCAATACACATAGTTTTTGTCGTTTCTAATGTCCTATCTATTTGTACTTTATTTTTCTGAAAGGCATTCATCACCATTCTAATGTGTCTTTGGATTTATGTGTCATTATTGATTACCACATTATCCAGATATATCTATATCTGTAGCTGCTTGAGACTAACGTCCCCAATACGTAGCTGACACCGTTGAGGTTACCATTACCAAGATGATAGAAGGCAAAAAGTGTTCTCGCAGACAGTTATAAGAGGGAAGTTTCAGTTTGGAGACATTAATATTAAGAATCCATTCCTTTCCCCAGTTAACAGATTATAGGTCAATTTTGAGCTTATTGACCTGATCAGACTAACGGTTAAGACAAGTAAATAGCCGTGTCATCAGCAGAGATGACAACCATGTATTGTCTCATGGTTAGTTCTTTTTATTACTAGTTGTAGAAAATCGTCAATCAGCATCTTTATAGCAACACCGTTTCATGAAGTTCGCTTCATTCAATCCCAACCAACCAAGATCAATTTACTTCTACTCACTGGCAAAAATGTCAGTCTTTAAAACAGTTTACCCGGTTGCTACGCTTTACGATTCACCAAACAACGAAAGTGATCTATTTCAGTCCAAAGCAAGACAGGAATGCCACTAGTACACAGGGAAAGGAGGTACAAGAAGTGAAAGTGAGAGTAAAGACTTAGTATAGGGAGGATTGTGGAAAGGACACAAGATGAACGAGATTCAAGAATATAACGACTGACGTTACATTTAAACTTTTGAAGATTGTAGTTATCAGGGAAGCAAGTAAATGGAAGAGAGTTCCTCAAGTAGGAGGAGTACAAGAAAAGAAACTGTTGGAGTAGAAGTGGCGGTTGCATTTAACTATTCCAAAAGTAAACGGGTGGGAGCTTAGGCCATTATTAGCTCGGAGTGAAACTGATTTACATGTTCGCTGACCTTGTTCTGTGGAGAGGCATTTTTCCCGATAAAAACAGCATGCAACACGAAAGCACCATTTTCTTCTGTACAAAATGTATAAAAATAAAACCGTTTACTATGTGTGATGGGAGTAAACACTGTTCCTGACCGCACGATGTCACTTAGTTTCATGCGCAGAGCAATCATTAGGCATAAATAATTGACAAGCGCATATAACTTTCGTGTGGTAAGATAGAATTCTTTTTAATATATAATAGTATATAAAGTAACCCCATCAAACACTGATTGTGGAACGATAATTAGAAAGTTCATCTCGCAGATCAATTTACAATCGGCCTTATGAAGGTGACCTTGTATCTGACTAAGCTATGCATAGTACATATATATTGAATAATGGAGTATATTAATATTCTACAATCAAGGCAAAAAGATACTATTAGCTGTACTGGTGTCATAAACTGATTTCATATGATAGATCCCTAGGGCTGTATACGCTGAAGCAAATTAGCGACAATTTCATAAAGCAAAGTATTTTGATTGTATTTTTTTTTGTCGATCTGTATTTTCAACCGAGTTGCGTAATTATTTGGTGAAGCCTAAAGAAAATGGCAGCAATCAGTGCATGGGTCTCGTAATCATTGCACTGCAATGTGTAACACATAGCATGGAGTAATAGAAAAGGTTTATTAGCCTAATTGGTAGCAGCGTTGGTTCATTAAACTAACTGCCTATAGAGCAGCCGTAAGGTTGCAGCTAAACTTGCGCAACTCAGACGTTACTCCAATCAGTCGCGTGCCAGTAATCCATGATCTTATCTGTTAAGAATATCTTCAATTTCTGCTAGAGCAGAGTAAAACGAAAAGTGTTAGAATGAAGTTAACAACATTAACCAGAACATCGGTTATTTCAGGTAATAGAATTATGCTCCTATAAGAAGTGTGACCCATTAAGATGAGACTGAAGAGAATGGGGTCTTTGCCTTCAGAAATGATGTCACAATAGATATATAATATCTGATTTCAAAAGGAGATATTTTGTTTCGTCTTTCATTGCAGGGTACTTTTTTATCAAAGGAATCTAATAAAAATCAATAAATATGACTTGAGGTACTATTTTCGAGCTCGAAAGCGCCGACTAAATGTGTCTTTATCAGTCTTATCACCTGGTTTCTTTTTTCTTTTTACTCCTTTTTCTCTTCGATGACTTCTTTGATTTCTGCTACTTTTATTTCAATATCTATTATTTTTTTTAATATCTTGTTTTTAGTTTTTTTCTGCTGTCACTTATACTGTTAATCTTTCTCCCATCACTGCTTTTTTGTTCTATAATTTTGAAATTTTCCCCATGTTTTTTCTCCTTTATGCGGACAAAGTTTTTCTTAACTACTTTCTTCAGTTTACTTCTTCAAATTCTCTGTAAACACTGCACCCCCCTCCACTACATAATTTCTTCTTTTTTTTTTTCTTATTTCAATTTTTTTTTCCTTCCTATTACTTATCGACTGCTTCTTTCACTTATTTTTCAGCCTTTCATTCCACACCATTGCAATGTTCTTTAGTGACTACACATCGGCAGCTAGGCAGGCTTTCTTCTGGAACATTATACCACAATGTCTATTATTCCTAAAAAAGAATCCTTAATCGGAGCCTAATAAAAATATTAATTCATATTGTCTCGCTAATTTCCCAGGTAGTATATTCATGAAATGAAGGTTAGAATAGCAAAGGCACCATTATGTGATAAAACAAAGTTTAACTGACTAAAGAATTTCAAAGAAATCTCATGTCCGAGAACTCTTGAAATAAATATCTCGTTGGATAGTGCCTAGTGATAGAAGATTTACATAAAATATTTATATTTAATATCGGTACAAGAGATCCAGTCTAATCATGCACAGTAACTTAAAAGGAAGTGTTCTTCAGTCTTCAATTAATTCTTTACAAAATTAGTTTGATCCACAACTATTGAAGCATAAGCAACGAAGAGAGTACAAAGTACGACTGACAAGTATTTATGAAGTAGATTTTGATTAGAAAATTTCATTGTATGATCTATTTAGCATTAATCACTGGATTAAGTGGATCGACAAAGATTATGTTGAAAAATGTACTTCATGCAAAATAAAGGCATTTGCTAAATTAAAATTTACATATATAGACATAAACATATACACAATCTATATTTCTGAGATGAGGTATTGTAACAATTTACACTATTTACATCGTTTGGACTGTTCTCCTCATGTTTGTCATATTCCCGATGTTTCGGTGTATGCAGAGAAAGTGTTGCGGGCATTAGTAACGTCGGTGTTCGGGTTGAGTTATACACATGTGTCTTTTGAATATACTCACAACAAAATGGCGGACTCGGGATACGAGTCCACGAAAAATAAAATGGAAACAAGAACCAACAAAGGTATACAAGCGACAAAGACAGTGTGTGTCAAAAATGAATGTGAAAACTTTTTGAGTGCAAAGTATGCGTAGTGAGTGAATGTGCGTACGTACTATTGTTTATGCGTTTCCCAAAGGGAACGCGTTCTCCGCGAGAGGTTACGTATTGATGAATAAGCGGATAAGGTGTAAAGAGAGTGATAAAAAAAAATCGCAGAGTACTTGTAGTCCTGAGAGAGTCTCCTAGGAATAGTTTCGAAAATTAGGAGGTAACCCGACATATTAAAAGATAATTGTCTTACCTGAAGTGACGAACCAATACTTCCAAATACTCATAAATAAACGACCCAATGGTTTGTTGAATTTAACAATGAAAATAAAATGATGAAAAATAAAACAAAAGCTACTGTTTGTTTTCTAACTGAACACGCGGTTTTCCCAAGATTCATTTTGATCCATATGCAATTCGGACCACACCAACTATTCAAGTTCTAACTTCTGAATAATGCATCCCGTGCGTGCGTGAGCGAGTGTGAAAAGAGGTGCAAGTTTATGCTATTGTCCTGAGCAAAAGTATGTCTGTTATGCAAGAGTCTATTATGAAACAAAATAATACTACCCAAAAAGGCAAATGGTCATCTGCTGAACCCCATGGTCAGAAGATATTCAGGTATTTTATTTAGAATTTTTAATGAAAATTTTAAAATAAATAAAATTCCAATAATGTTTACAAAAAGTTTAAAATAAGAAAAATATTTTCTTATCAAACGAAAGAAATACATAAAATTCCTCTTTCTGTTGAACAATGACGAAGTTTTACCGGGGAAATTTTACAGTATGTTTTTTAAAAAGAAATACAAAACAATGCTAATAATATAGAAATTTAATGTGATTTCATAACCTATACAAAACGTTATATCACATTTATTCATTATGAAATCGGGCGCTCCATTTTTTTCTACAGCCAATTCATCGAGAACTGTATATACTTTAAGATGTTAGAGAAATTATCATAAACGCTTTCCGATAGGTTTGATTAATTAAATAACCATCTAATGATATGATATTTAGTATATTTGGACAAATCTAAGAAATACATAAGATACATTGCTTAAATCCGTTTACTAAAAAGCTGCTGGCTAAATATTAAAGCCATTATAACTAAAAAGCAATTACGTTTATGCTGTTACTTTGAAAAGTAATGACAATACCATTTTCACAGCAGAAAACAGTTTTATTTAGATAACTAAGCAATTATATAAGCAGTCAACATCACTTATTTAGAAAAAATAATGACAAAAGCACTGAATAAAAATGAAGAAAATCTATTTTAATGATTTGATATTTAAAACTAAATATGCATATTTATCATTTCCATTTAACCTAATATTTACAGTTAAGCACTGCCAACAATCAAATTTATATACAGTGCATGACAAAATGTAACTTTTACTGAATAAAATTAGATTATAGTAGTTTAAGATGGTTTAAGATTAACTATGGCTTACGCATTCAGGAATGCTTAAATCTTAATTTCGAGCTGAGGTGGATAAGACGACGTGGAGCATTTGAGCGGCCATCACTATCACCAGACCTAAACCCAAACTTTTTCTTGTTGGATGTACTGAAAGATCTTGTTTACAGAAGCAAACAGAAAAAAAAAATCTGATAAAGTTTCTTAAATTAATGTAGAAATTTGCAAAATGGTTTGTTGAAGTGTTGCCGATAGAGTTCAGTGTTGTACTAAGCATGAAGCGAATAATTTTGAACTTGTTAAATAGTTTGATCTTAAATCAGGTTGTTTTGATGTGACACTATAATTTTTAAATATCTATTCTAATTTAATTTTGTTAAATAAAATTTAATGAATAAAAAAAGGGCGTTCATTTCGCCGAACCCTGTATAATTTATTTTTTAGGGTAAAATGGATGGACAAAACCGCGAACTGAGTTTTATTTACCAGATGACTAAGGAATTACTGTGGTGTATAAAAGCAAACTGCCAAAAAGTATTTTTAGCAATAAAAAAAATGAACCAGGGTCCATGATGATTTTAATTCAAAATAGACGTGCCACAAACTCTCTCTCCCATATATTCATACATATATATTCCGTACAATTGTAATTATGATAGCATTAGTTAATGATCATTTTCACCTGCCAATTTTAAATTTAAAGATCATTAACTAATGGTATCTTAATTTCAATAGTACAAAAAAATTGCTCTGTTTAATGAAAATAAACAATGAGCGCGCTTTGTGAGTCAGTTTTAACAATATTCAAAATTCTATATTGTATTAATAGGACTCGCTTAGATTATACCAATGTATTACTATTATTGTGTGTGTGTGTGTGTGCGCGCGTATGTATATATATATATATATATATATATATATATATATATGTGTGTGTGTGTGTTCTGCCCCAGAAAGTGCGCGTCCGTGTCATTGCGTGCGTAATCTCGAGGATAGCCAGCTAAAGGCCTCAAGCCAATTAAGATCGATGAGGAAGTTACCATTCAGCGGTAGGTTTATTAATAACCGAAAGGGTGAAACTAGAAAAGGAAAATAAATACACGTAAATAAGACTAGTTAGTCTGAAAATACTAACAAACAAAGGTAACAAGAAATATGACAAAGGCAACGTGAGGCTTGAACATAAAAGTCCATTTGTCTAACTGGGTAAAGGAAATTAACGAATACCTTGTTTACATGAATATGCATGAAGTTTGTTAGAGGAAACATTTCAGTTTTGCAGTGAGTTCGTGGAAAAGGAAGTATATGTAGATAGTGGACACGTGTTGAAAGGTTTCTACACAGATGCAAACGTATAAAATATGGCTACGTTAAACAAATGTTCAATTGATAACATGAAAATAGAATAGACAAATATATAGTGAAAAGGTATTCAAAGTTACAAACCAGTGATGGTTAACATTTGGTGTAATGTTAGGAAAATAATAAAACTATCGACAACGTACTTGGTGATTTAAGGGCTAACTGGAAGTGGTCAAAACGGTGACCAGTCTAAAAGATATCTAAACTGCAAAAACGTGCAAAGAAAGGGAAGTAAAACGATACACTTTCTGTACTGTGGTAACACACACACACACAATGTGTGTGTGTGTGTGTGTGTATATATATATATATATATATATATATAATGTCATCAACGTAGAAGTCTGTTTCGCCGTATCACAGATCAGTATGGTTAGACATCTGATTGCTTCAAGCCAGGATAATATATATATATATATATATATATATATATATATATATATATATATATATATATATATATATATAGCCAGTTCAAGAAATACATTTGGGTTACGAACACGCAGAAAAAGAGGAAGTCTAATATCGAGAATATTTAACATCGAAAAACATAAGAAAAATTAATTCCTTTTAATAATATTTGGAAACATCCACTCTTTGCCTGATGAGAGTAGCGAGACCAGAAACTCATGTAGCAAAAATATGGAAAATAAAGCACAATATATATATTTTTTTAAAATTCACATTACAACCAAAAACGTTTGCGGTTTCTCTCTTTATTATACAGACTTTTATCTCGCTGGAACTGCTATAACATATTCCATTATATATATATATATATATATATATATATATATATATATATATATAAACAAGAACATGTTAAAAATCGCTAAATTAAATATTACGGACAGTGGAATTATTTGTTTCGATTTTACCCGGAAATTATATATGTGTGTGTGTCTGTGTGTGCTCGCTCAATTCGATCTCAAATCGCTCGGTTGAACATTGAACAGTTTTTATTTAATAGCGTCATAATGTCTATGTCTGTCGACTTATATAATCTCTTCTGTTGATTTCAAACTTATTAGGTCATAAGAGCTCATATTGGAACCGGGCCGCTAGACTCCCAGCACAGATGATTTATAGGGAAGTTTTGCATTAAAAAAACACTTCTCGAAAGCTCAATTTATTACAAAATCAAACCACTCTTCAGGTGTGACATCAATTTCTCTCCTGCTATAATGACTGCTTTCCAAGAGTTTGTGGGGTGGGGAAGAGATCAGTTTGCTCTTCAATTTAACCGATATATCCGGATTAAGATGGATTCATGCATTTTCTAAAAGGCATGAAGTGAAGCAATTAGAATCGATCAAATTTTGGACTGCTCGGCGATGCCAAACGGTTCCACAGTAGATACTCTGGGGCTAGTGCAGTGTCCATAAAAATACACAAATAAAAAATTTAATTATACTGCAACAATTGACGGAACTATCCTTGCTGATTGGATATCAATTTTCGGAGTACCTTCAATTCTCACAACAAACGGTGGAATTCCCTCTATCTGTTTGACTAATCTAACGTATTTATTTGTTTTCTAATTATTCTAACCTAATTTGTAACCCTGTAAGTTTAGTTGGAAATCCCTCTTTCAAAAAAAAAAAAAAAAAGTCTTGGACAGCATGCGAACGTACGGCGTTAGTATTCTTATGTTCTGGTGGGCCAAATATTTTGCTTGATAAAATAGACCTGCGTGGAATTGTTTAGCCGTATCTTCCCGTTGTTTCTAATTTTATTGAAAGCAAGTGACCCAATCCCATTGTTGTTGGTGGTGGTGGGGATGCCCGTTGCCCCCCACCCCCACCCCACGCCAGCTCTGCTTTCATTGAAACAAAGACTTGGTGATAAAGCCAGCCTGAACTTTCACTAACTGACCATGAGAATGAAAGCGGACGAATATGAACACCTGCTGCCATAAGTGAGTAGGCTTGTAAGCCATATCTACAAAGCTGGATAACCAATTTTTTCTTAAAATTTCTTTTTAAAAATAGGACTTATACTAAGTTAAAACTTAGTGTAGTGAAAGGGTACCTCAGTCCATACGTCTCCTTGTGTCAGCCTGGACACTTTGTCAACGACCTCCCCCTCTTTTCTTTTTGCTGTTGTTTTTGTTGTACGTGTTATATGTAATAGGAGTAGCTAGGCTTTCCTACCCCACGGTCAGTACTCCTTCCACTTCTCTTGGACAAGAATAGAGGCTCACACCATGTTTAGGAAGAGCTTCCCGGAACTAACTCTCTAACTCTAACTCTCCTCTGCCGTGTTTCCCCCGTGATGTGGGCAATCTGTGGCATTACCTCTTCATTCTGAGGGTACACTTGACAGTTTCCTGGTTGCTGTTTCCGACTGGTAGTTAGGAGCCGCTGATCAACAGTTGTATAATACCGGGGTGTCTGTAGTGCCATGTCGCACATGGAAAGGTCTCCCTGCAATCACCTCCAGTGGGCAACCCTGAGGCCACATTATGATGCAGGCTGTGCCTACTTCTCTCTGCCCACGTCACGGTCGATAACCGTCTGCTTCTTTTACTTCAGGCCTTCTCACCATAATTCCACATGATGACTAACAAAAATCGAAAAAGCAAACCTAAACCAGCCCTTCAAAAATCACCTAAACCCTTTAAAATTTCATTCTCCAGCATCTGTGGCATTAGAACCAACTTCTGCAGTGTGGAAGCTTTCCTCACTGCAAACTGCCCGGATATACTGGCTCTCTGTGAGACCAACCTTGCCTCGTCTATCCCCTCCTTTGATCTCTCGATCCTCGGTTACCTTCCTCTCCTTAGAAGAGACTCTCAAACCCACATGCATGGCCTTGGTGTTTACGTTAAGGACGATCTCCTACTGGCTAGAGTGTTGTCTGTCGAATTGCCAGTCTATTCGTACATGTGTCTCCGGCTATCCCTTCTTCCTTTATCGCTCTCCATTCTCTCAAGACTGGAATAATCGATAGCATTTCTGACAGCATAGACAAGTCTCACAGTCTCTCTCAAAGTCTCTCTCTCTCTCTCTCTCTCCATTCGTTTGCTCATATTAGTTTGGCGATTTTAACACCCATCATACCAAGTGGCTTAAGAACGCTACTACTGACCATGCAGGCATTCAAACACTTAATTTTTCAGTTTCTCAATTCCTCACGCAGTTAGCCGACTTCCCCACGCTAACCCTTTGCCTACAACCGGGACGGTAAGACCTCTCTTCTCGATCTATGTTTTACCTCCATCCCCGAATATTGTATCGCCATGCAGCTCTGCTCTCTTAGTAACTCCAATCATGCTGTAGCGTCTGTCAACATCTCCAACTCCACCCCCTGCAAAGAACCTCCTACCTCTAGAAATTCGTTCTGCTATCAACGAGCAGACTGGGACTCGCTCTGAGATTTCCTCCGCGATGTCCCCTAGGATGTTATCTACGCTCCCCGTTCATGAATGTTTCTGAGGTCTCCTCCTGGGTTAAAGCTGGAATCGACGCTTTCATCCCCTCAAGGAAATATAAGGTCAAATCGCGCTCCTCCCCTTGGTTCTCCGCTGCTTGCTCAGCTGCCATTGCCCATAGGAACCACTTCTTCCACCTATATCGTAGCGACATATCCGACTGCAATAGACATCTCTTTGCCTCTGCTCGCAACGAGTGTAATCGTGTCCTCAACGAAGCTAAGTCACTATTTACTGTTCGAATGAAGGAACGTATTGCATCTCACAAATTCAGCTCCAAGGATTATTGGCGTCTCTGCAAGAGCGTACTTAAAATAGCAAACCCTCTATACCTCCTTTGTTCAACCGGTTTGAAGTTCTGACCTCCTCTGCCGACAAGGCTGAATGCTTTGCTCAGAAATTTTCATTCAATTCAACGCTCGACTCTTCCAGTGTACCTATAACCAATTTCCCCCTTAGAACTGAGGCCCTACTGAGCGGGTTGCACATAACCCCGTCATTGGTATTGGGCATTATCTCTAATTTAGATTCTCATAAGGCTAGTGATGGAAATGGGATACCAGCCATTGTCCTGAAGAAATGTGCGCCTGAACTGGCGCCCGCACTCTCCAAATTATATAACTACTGCCTCAAGGAATCTTGTTTTCCAGACTGCTGAAAGTCCTCATCGATTGTTCCTGCCTTTAAGAACTCTGGCGACCCCTCTAACCCTTCTAATTATCGTTCTATCAGTCTCCTACCCATTTTCGGCAAAGTCTTCGAAGCTTTAATCAACGCCGAAGTGGTTGACCACCTTACATCACATGATCTACTCTCAGACAAGCAATATGGTTTCTGCTTTGCCCGATCTACATCTCATGTGCTTACGGCCATCACTGGAATTGTCTACCAAGCTCTTTAAAATAACGGAAAAACTTTGTGCCGTGGCTCCAGATATCTCCATAGTGTTTGATACGGTTTGGCATGCCGGCCTTCTTCGCAAGCTCCAGGGTTATAGGTCGATTGTTTGATTTAATACAATCATTCCTGTCAAACCGTGAATTGAAGGTCATTCTCAACGGATTCTCCTATCTCACGAACGCAGGTGTTCCCCAAGGCTCCATCCTAGGCTCTACTTTGTTCCTTATCTTCATCAACGATCTTCCTGACGTCATAGGCTACAATTTTCTCCTGCCTCAAAAACAAATCTAGTGTCGCTGACAAAATTAACCTGGCCGTTCGTCTCGAAAAGGACCTCCAATCCGTTGTGAACTGGGGCAGGAATTGGCTGGTTAACTTTAACGCCTCCAAGACAAAACAGCTCTCTATTAATCACCACAGAGGTCCTCCCCCCCCCATTAGAATGTCAGACGCTCAACTTCTCAAGAGCACCTCTCTGCGGCTGCTCGGTCTCACATTGACTGCTGACCCGAGAGAACAAATACATTGAGTCAATTGCTTCGTCTACCACAAAGAAAGTTGGCTCCTTGTGCCACGCCAGGAAATTTTTCTCCCCGGAATCGATCCTTCAAATCTACAAATCAACCATTCGCCCTTGCATGGAATATTGCTGCCATATATGGTCTGGTGCTCCTTCTGTTTGCCTCGAGGTTCTTGATAAGATCCAGAGACGGATATGCAATGTAATTGGCCCTGATCTGGCATCTCGTCTGCAGTAGCTCTCTCAAAGACGTAAGTGTAAGTCTACCCTATTTTAAGAGTTCAATTACCTACTTGGAACTAAGTTCATAAAGATTATAGACTATCACTCTTGCACAAATGGTATTAGCGGAACGTTTCCACGGGTATTTAAAAGCAGCCCTGGCTCCGAGACCAAACAAAACTGATCGAGTAGGAAATTTACCATTGGTAATTTTATGCATAAGTAGCATTGTGAAAGCTGACTTGGCCTGTACACCAATCGTTTTTGGCACATCATTAAACTTACCTGGTCAGAATATTTATCAGAAGGTCATCATTACCCATTACACCTACACTGAAAACCAACAAAGAAATATACCTACCAAGTGATTTTACACCTGCAATTATATATTTATAAGATGGTGTAAATAACTTATGTAGTGTTAACTAAGATCATACCAAGTCCTCACCAAAATGGATAATTACTTCATCATCGAATATATAACAGGAAAATATTGCTATCGGTAGGATTGAACTGGCTTATGTTGATAAGCAATTCTTACAACAAACTAAAAAGTATATTCATTCACACTTAAAACCTACACAAAAGACGGATCAACATCACATAAGTTTTACAGTTTCTCATTTTCCATAAATGTTTTGTAAATAGAAATGTAAAGCGGTTTATAATGTTTTATAAATAGTAAAACAAGTGACACTTCACCAGAAACAAACACACAACAAATATTACTATTATTTGGCCACAACATTATAACACATTTTAGATATTAAAGATTTATTTTTACATAACAGTAGAAAAAACTTTTTCGATGATCTGTGGGGCTATGTGATGTCCATAAAAATAATTATACTGCCATTGCCTTCAGTTCATCATTGGTGTTACAAAGATTTTTGTTGGTCTCTCGATCAAATGCACCAGATAAACAATCAAGGCGGTATCAGTCTGAGGAGTTAGGTAGCCAGATGTAAGGTTTAATGTGGTCTCAGAAATTGTCTGACTGCCATCACCGAGTTCTCCTGCTTGTGTAGCATGGTGCAAAGTCCTGTTGCTAGATAAAGTCTTCCAGCAGCCACTGTCGTAACCCAGGGGAGCATTATCTCCTCAAGGCACTAGATGTGGGCCTCCAGGTTAAGTCTAAAGCCCTGTCTGAAGATGAATGGAGGGATAACGTTGCCATCACTTGTGAAAACTCCAAATACCTTCGTAAGCGGTGTCAGACCCATCCAACTCTTTCCGAACCCTCTGTCCTGTCTTCATAGTGACGCTCAAACATTATGAAATGTTTGTATTACAGCTTCTGGTATGAATACCAAGCAGTACAGCCATGCAGTTTCCAAATTTCTGGTGGAGTGAATTTCATAATGTTTCTCTTTCTCACATATGGTGCCTTACTAACTCTGCTATACTGTGCAGTCGCCGAAATCAAAAACAGACAACCTGCATCGACGAAATTAAAAATATACAGGTGCGACAATTTACACAACGCTCTTTGTACCTCTCGAAGTAGGCACTGTTGTGTGTTGGTTTTTCTCATGCGTCAGAATGATTTGTCTGGTCTGTTTTTTTAAACACGTGTGTATATATATATATATATATATATATATATATATGAGAGAGAGAGAGGGGGGCTCTTTACTCATCTTTTTTTCTTTTGCTATTGTGATGTTCAACAAAATAAAATGTTTGATATACGATGTATTCAAAAACAGCAATTATATCAAAATATGGCACTAAAACTGCTTTCCAGATCAACTACTTTTGCAAATATCAGCAATCAAATCTATGGCGCAGACCTCAAGAGAGTTGTCAAACTTAGTGACCAATTTCTGAACCAAATCTAAAACATCTGCTAAACTTCGTATTATTGTTTCCAAATCTAATTTCTTTGCTATTTTCTCTCTCAATTTCTGAGCTCTCTGCCCGACAAAAGGTAAAGATGAAACCCAACACATTAGTAAGATTGGCCTCTAACAATATCAATAACGATACAGATGGAAATAGTTCTTCATATAATAATTGCAATAGTGTGGATGGTGTAAGCCATGAGAGCTTGCTGTGGTGAACATTGATTTGATTTTGTAATTGAAGACTATCCCTAACCCAAGACAAAAAGTGTTTTTCCTATGCCTCTAAGTTTTGGAATCAATACTTATTAGTATCTGTGAGTTGGACGTTGGAGAGGGAATCATTTTCCCGACAAAGAAAATTTATATATTTTTCAACAATGAAAGAATAACAAAAGCCTTTCATTTCTCTGTTCAAATTCGTTGATAAAATGGTATACTATTCAAAATTTAATATTAGTGTCATATGTTCACCTCTATTACCAGAAGATATTACACTTTACTGGAAGAATATAATTGTGAATGAAGAAAGAGGGCTTGGAGAAGTTGGCACTCACGGGACAATTGTAAACATGAAAACAGCATGGTAGTGAATAAAGTAACTAATGAGCTTGTGAAAATAGTTGTAAGAATAGCGATTAGTAGTGACAGTGAAAAGACGAAGGACTAGAAATTGTGGAGAGCTGTGATCGTTACGTCTTCAAGAGACACGGTAATGTAGTGAACTACCATAGAGGACAAAGAGGCCCAGAGTTGCATTCATTTTTAGCAAAGCTAGAAGAAAATGACTTACGTACAGGACAAACACTGATTTGAACATGTCTTGCGTGTGAATTGACCACAAGAAAAAAAAAGTGACGGCTTTGGAGGTGACATTTAAAACGGTATTCAACTCCAGGATTTATCTATCTCGCGAGGGTTTCTTTTTAAATATATAAATTTTGCCGTCAATAAGAGTATAAAAAATGGAATAGTGAGGCAACAGGCAGATGGTTACTACCTTATCGAGCAGAGACACGTTGCGGCGGAATTGATTAGATATGAATTGTTAACAAACCAAAGAAGTACACTTTTACACAATTTTCGTTACATGCTATTTTGTCAATTCTTAACTTTTTTTACGAAATGGCGGAGAAGGCATTTGATACCCTACTGATCTCAAAATTTAGTTGTGTTGCCAGGGATTTACCAAACATGGAGTGCATCGAGAACTTCCAGTTGGTATATGAACTGCACGACATGAAGAGAGACGAGTGTGTCCTGTCGCTACGACTGAAATGGTGTACTTTCGCCGTATACCAGCAAATAAATGTTAGACGCAGAGCGGATAAAGCAAATCCTCCACGTACGTAACGGACTTTTTCAATGCGCTTGACCAGTTCATGGCGAGGCAACTTCATACTAGGGAAACTGTCGATGAATTTTTGACGGATCTACAGTGCTTGGCTCGGCTGGTTGGCGGATATTAACCTGAGCGATGGATGGTGTGAACATTTGCGTCTGGGACGTGATACGGCTTCATAAAGCACCGTATAGAATAAAGACTATGATATATATGAGCAACTTCTAACCCGAGCAAGGGCCATAATGATCGACGATAAAACCCTGAAGAGACTTTTGGTAGGCACAAGGAAAGTTTAATTTGCTTCAGATGCTCTGGTTTCAACCACTTTGCTAAAGACTGTAAACAAGGATACCTGGCAAAGACAGATAACCCGGCGCGCAAATCGAACCATAAAGTGCGTTGCTTTCGTTGCAACAAGGTTGGGCATATGACGTCTGAGTGCCAGGGAAACGGTTCCGGGGAGGATATGTCAACGCCAGTCTCCTCCCGAAAAAGTAAAGGACAATGCACTACCAGTCATCGAAGTGTTCGTAAATGAACAGAAGTATGTAGACCTTGTAGATTCTGGCTGCTCTCAGACACTAGTGAGCAGAACTGTATGAAACCTTTGGCGATGCCGACAGTTGAAGGTATTAACAACAGATGGGAAATCGCTAAAGTGCCATGGGTATGACAGTCAAATTGGATATTGGTCGTTCCCGACCCATGAACAATGAAGTTCTGCATGTGGACAGAACATTGCTAGGCTTTGATCTTTTTTTCGGGATCAATTCGATCTGGGAGCTTGGAGGAATATGCATAAATCGAGGGAGATGTACCCAGTGCGCCGCTATTTCCATCGGCAAAGTTGATTTGTGTGCAATTCGACCATCAGAAGGTTTGGACTACCTCATGGGAATGAGCTAGTAGTCAAACACCTGAAAGACTGAAAAACAACAGGTTAGCGATGGAAATCACGCACTACTACAATGGACACTTCCTAACCTTTATTGATTGTGGGTTATCAAGACTTACAATATGGCGACCGCTTCATCGACAAGACTCCGCCTGTGTCACTAACCAATTAACATCAAACTATTTCGAGTAGGGTCCACCGACCAAAATCTTAACTGACGACGATACGGCTTTCAGTTGTGGGCACTTAGGAAAATTCCTCAGTGACTGGAGTGTACAGCTTCGATTGCGAAGTACCCTTCTGTGACTCCTTTCTACTATAGCATTTCCGGCGCCGGCCGGGAATGGTATAGTAGAAAGGAGTCACAGAAGCATTAAAACCATTGCAGCTGGAAAGCAGTGCTCCATACCAGAGGCAGTCTACTGGCATAACGTCACACATAAGGAGAACGTCTCACCTTCTACAGCGCCAGAAGATGCACTACATAGGTATCTCATCTGTGTATGGGATATTGGTACGACGCCTTCGCCCGAACCATAGAATAATCGAGGAACATACAAGATGGGGGATATGGTCCGAGTTACGACTCCTCAAGGGAGGGGTACGACCAAGTTTAAAACGGGTCGCATAACCAAGGCTAACAGTACAGATTGACGGAATTCCCTGTCATGTGAACAACTTGCGACCCTTTCAGGTGTCGTAATATCTGAATATGGAGTTGATTCAATAGAAAGTGAGCTGTTAGTTGACTTGAGATCGACTTCGCCAGGTGATTCTCCCGATACCAGCAAAACTATATCTAGTCGTTCTTTTTTTTGTTTTTTTCTGACATATCAACCTCTATAGATTATTTATTGCAAAAATCTAAAAAAATTTTTACGCATTTTTAGTTTATTTTAGGGATAACTGTTTAGTGATACAAGTCTTACTAATTAACCCATAACTGGGGATAGAAGAGATGGATTTATTTCCCAAATTACGCATTTGTGCGTAAGGGAATATAACGAACCCAACTGGAATTGGAACTCGGCTATCCAATTAACAATTCCGAGCCGTTATCCATTACACCAACGCACCCTTGTATATCGAAGCGGACACCCATATAGGTACAGTCCAAGCTCGACATAGCTTAACCGGTGATCATACGGGAACCAGTGTTTCAACGTGATGTGGCCGTAAGTCTATATTTAGCTGGTATACCTGTATGAATAGTTACACCGGTCTTTAAAGAAAAGCTGCTTCTGAGCAGGGAAATAATCTCAGTTCCCTTTAAGTTAAGTGTGTTTTAGTTGCTCAGCCTCGTGTGACTTCACAACAACAAAGCACATCTCAATTACACCTTTTTAAGAAATGCACATCTTTTGTTAGAACCTTTTGAAGCCTACATGTGCTCATTTTTAGGCAAACATGAATGAAGTAATTTTAAAACAATTAATACAATTTGTTTTATACATTTTTATTACGATATACATATATAGAGCTGTATTTAATATGCCTTCCAAAAGCTAAGCAAAGAAACGGAAAAATTTCATTAGGAATAGAAAAAGTGAGAATATGCGATTTATGAAATTTTAGAAATAAAAAGGACACTTATACTGAGATGGAAAGTGTGTCACTGAAATCTGTAGGCGCATCGAGACTGCAAAAGTTGCCTTCCAAAAACTAAGCAAGGTATAAAGAAACAGAAAAAAAATCTCGTTAAAAACAAAGAAAAAAACTACTATTGTTATAAAATATCCGTCCTCATATCGTCCAATGAATGTTGGACAATCTCCGCACAGACTTTATGTAACTGAAATTTCTAGGGCAGATAATGAGGAAAGAGGGCTTATAAAATTTGATAGTCACAGGATAGACTGAAGCTGAAAGGGACAAAGGAAAACAAAGCATAACCTACCTAGTGAGCTTGTGTAAATGGATGGCAGAACAGGGTTTAGGAGAGATAAAAAGAAAAAAAATTGGTAAGTGTTACAAAGTGCAGGAAATTGTAAAGAGCCATGATCGTCAATGTCTTGAAAGGACACGGCATGAAGAAGAGGTCAATTTCTTAGGCATTCTAACTTTAAAAATGGAAACTTGCAATTATATTCTGATTCAATATTCCTTAACGAGATAAAATGTACGATATTTATGGCTGCAAATAATTCCAGAGATATTTCTTTACAAATTCAAACGAATACTTTCAAAATCTAAAATATTACCAGTAGTTGAAGATATGTTAATATCTCTGGTGTCTGAGCTATAACTGAACAAAATTCATGTGTCAAAATAAAATGTGTCTGAACGCTGAGCTAAGAAAATTAACGGATTTCAGCATAGAATGAAGAATGTCATCTTCCTAATACCTTGAGGAAGTGAAGAAGCAAGTGACATAACGTGTAAAGAACGGTCATAAAGCTGTCTTTGACACATGAAATACTTCTTGCAATTTATGAAGGATACATATTCAAGGATTTAGCAGCGATAGACATCCATAATTCTAACAACAGCTGACCAATATCGTTCGACTCCAGATCTTAGTTCTAAAATGTTGAAAATAAAGGGTTTTAGTCTTCAGATACTGTATTCTGTGAAAGGAAAAAGCTCAATAAGCAAGAATACAAGTCGAGAAATGATAGAAATGTTAATTCATGTCATTACATCAGCAGAAGCCTGCACAGGTGGATGAATTTATCAATAGTTTTATGAAGTCCTCATCTTTGACGGAATTTATTTTATTGAATGCTAAATATTATTATGAATCATAACATGATAATGTCTCCTCAGTACTAAGGGTTTAGAAAGATAATTTGTAAGAGTTAACACATTTAACTATTCAATTCATACGCGTCTGGACGTAGGACAATATGATAATGCCAGTGCTTCAAGAATTCCATTTAGCTATCTAACAGATAGATCTGTGGTTTGGAACGAAGACGAAAATAATCTGAAACATTTACAAAGGCATTCTTCAAGAAGTTTTCTATTATATTTTCAGAACCTGTAAAAGGGAAGTAGGATGAACCCGTTTCTTTTTTTACATCTTTGAATTGAGAAAACGCGACAGAGAAAGAGAAAACGAATAAATATTTTTAAAATTAAAAAGCAGAAAAATAACTGAATTACTAATAGTTTTAAAATTAATTTAGAATGGACAATATCTTATGTCTATCGATTGATTTAGACATAATTTTCTTTGTATTTCAGTCATATATATATATATATATATATATATATATATATATATATCTCATCCCCTTGACTTTTGTAACTGTAGGGCGGATCCAAATATAGAAACCCCACTAACATTTCCACAACGGTCTATCAGCGACAGCCACCAGCAATTCTCGTACAGTCATACCTGTCCATTGTTTGACATTGGAACAACCGGTTTTTGCTTTGGCGTCCACTCCTACGTCCCCCTTCAACAAAACCACACAATTCTTCACTATTCGACAATGAAGAGAAGAGATTCCTGGTGTCCCACAAAACTTTCAACACTTTTCTGCGACAACTCATTGTTCTTTCCCGCCCCAATAAGAAAAATGCTAAGGAATTTTCTCATGCATTTGTTCTCAAACGCTTGGATCTATCTCTCTGTATCTACCAACATATTCCACGTTTCACACCCATCTAAGAGGATGGAGACTGCCAGTGATTTGTAAAGTCTGTACTTTGTTTGAAAGCTGATTTTGCTCCTTTATATTCTTGTCAATTTGGCTATCTCTGCGACAATCCGTTTGCGGATTTCCAAGTTGCAGGTACCATCTTCAGACAAGATGGTTCCTAAGTATTTAAAACTTGAAACTTCCTCCAGTGAATACCCATTCATGGTAATGTTGACACATGTGTTACAGTTTGTCCAGGTAACCACTACTTTGGATTTCTCTGAGTTAAACTCCATTCCAATTGCTCCTGCACTTTCAAAAATTTGTTCGCCAAGTACTGGAGCTCACTGTTACTACCTGTTATAAGGTCAATGTCATCTGCAAAATGACAGTTACAGACGGGTCTGCTACCTATAGAGATTGAAGGATTATGGCCGTTCAAGATTTTTTGCATGATTATCTCTAGAAATAGGTTGAACAATATGGGTGAAAGTACGTATCCCTGTTGCAAGCCGACAGTTGTCCGGAAGAATCCCCCCCATATATATATATATATATATATATATATATATATATATATATATATGTGTGTGTGTGTATATATGATGAAATAAAAAAACCCAGATGGTACAGTTTCCAAGTATATCAAAACAAATTGTTATTCGAGGAAAAAAATGAGGAGTCCGTTTCAATACCTAACGAGAAGCAATTGTAACATCGACGTAGGTTCAAACCACCTAACGGAACTTGTTTTAGATTACTAATTCATCAAGTGCCAATATTTTTAATCAAAATAAACAAGATTATGAAAGGGCCTTGGAAAATAGTTGACATACAAGTAAATTGACGTATATAGATACTTATAATTTCCCAACACGCAAGGTAAAAAGGAAAAATTGGGCTAGAAAGATATTATGGTTCAATTCGACTTATAACGTAGCCATCAAAACTGAAACAGGTAAAATATATTTAAATTATTAAAAAAGTATTTCGACTCGTCCAACGAAATGAACAAAATTCCCAATAGAAATGATATTAAATTAACCACTAGTTGTATGCCTAATATGGCTAATTTCATGAATATAACAGGAAAATTATAAACAAATCATACGCCAACACTGCAGAAATAAGGATGCCAGCTCACTTAAGGACAGGTACCAACAAGAATGTGTAGTTTATAAGGTTGAAATACATAGAAACAAACCTAATATTGGTAATGAGAAAAATAAAATTTACATAGGATCCAACCCAAGGCAATTTTTAAAAGCGCTACTATAACCATATAGAGTAGCTTTAAACATGAAAATTTTTAACAGAGCACAAGCTTGTTTACATATATAAAGAATATTAACCAGGAAAATGTAACAGAACCCATTTTAAAATGGGAAATAATAAAAATGTTACAAATATAAAGTCGGTAACAAATATTGTTTATTATGTATGTACAATAGCTACCTTCAATAAACCCAATTTTTTTTTACTAACTTAAAGATCTGAAATCTTAAATAAGTGCAGACATAAGAAATCCCAGTAGTTGGAATAGAAGGTTCTGTTTTATTTATTTATTTATTTTACTTTTTTTTTCAAATTGGTTTTCTTCTGGTTTTATGCTATTTTACATTTATGTTAATTTAAGTTTTTAGTGTTGGTTTTTATCAATAAATACGTTCCTTGTCATTTCCTCTTTAGCCAGCTTACCATGAAGATCCATTTAGGTGAAACCTAAGTAGGTAGTTCCTGGATCGTTAGGATGAATTTAATTCATATATTATTTATTAATGGGAGGCTAAAAACGGCCGCGCCTAAAAAGTGCTCAATACACAAATCCAAATTAGAAAATTCAGAGCAAAACCTTTACGAAACATTAAAAAGCAGTCTATCTTGCTACCCGGGTTTTGATTGCAAGGTCTCCTCAGGGCATTAGAAGGATGAACAATCTAGTATATTCCATCAACTTATATGACTACAGGAAAAGAGAATGAAAGGTGTAAGGGGTGGAGGAAAAGGGGAGTGAAGGAGGGAAAATAATTTATTCATTGCGCTCGTCTGGGTTCATACATACCCAAAAGATATTTACTTAAATGCCTGCACTTTGAAAAAAATCTCAGTCCTTTCATTCAGTAGTACATCCCTATTAGGATATGTAGCAATAGCCAACTTCTCCTTTTGACAGTCGGCAGCAATTGTCACGAACTCTGTCTGGCTTCACCTTTCTTATTATACTCCACTTTACACATGGATTTCTGCCTTATATCACTCTAAACCCCCAAACACAATCCGCAAGTTCGGTTTCACTTCTGTAGCTTTCCAACCTAAAGGAGGTACCATGGTTATAAAACCTTTTTTAACAGGATCTTCGGTACAACCATTGTATATCCTATTGAAACCGTTACTGTCACTGACTTCTGCAGAATAAACGATTCACCTCCGCCCGACACTCACCGCGCAATGGCCAATCATTTTTTATCCCTGCTGTTGCCTGGTTTTGCTTTTTCCGTACCAGCTCTTAATTATTCACATTATCGTTCTTTACAATGTTCAGCATGTTACCAGTGGAAATGTAACCCAGTTTCACGGTGTTTCTATTGAACACCTTAACCAATTGAAAGTTCTTTGGAAAATTTTTATCCAGAGCTTAAAAAAAATACTCGAGTAATTTTAGTTTTTAACTGCAGATTAAAAGGAGGGTTGAACCAGATTACATCCCTGCTCCTGGTACCACATTTAGGAGAGGCGTGGGGTCAGAAAGCCAAGTTGGAATTATGCCTCTCCTCTCCCAAAGCCCTTTCGCATACCATTTTTTTAAACAATGAAAAATCTCCTTGGTTGACGAATTTCGAGAGATTCTGCATTCAACTAGTCTTGGTATGTGCGGGTAGCAAGGTAGACTGCTTTTCATTGTATGCATATATATATTTATATTGAACAATAAAAAATATTAAAAAATTAAAATCTTCAGACACACTAGGTTGTAGATTAATATTCTTTCGTTTTTATTATTTCATTTAGATTCCTCGACTAGTTTCGGTCAAAATGGCCATCATCGGGAGAAGAAATATTTCTGCTTGCTGGTAGCAGTAAACTACAGAAATGAATGTCTTGATGGAGAAAATGTCTGTAGTTTTCATTCGTTTTTTTTATTTTTTATCTTTTTAACATGAATCTTTTAACATTCCTTGTGTTGGTCAAACAGTCTCTTAAGTTGTTATTTGAGATAAGAGCTGGATGGATCTATGCTGCTCTGAATTCTCCTGGTCAGTTTGACAGTTTTATTGGTTCCTGGAGAGGAAATGTGTGTGAGTGTGTGTGTGTGTGTTATTTGGTTCTTAGAGAGTGAGTATGATATGTGTAAGCGTGTATATTGCTGTAGGTGTGTGTTATTTGGCTCATTAGGGTGTGAGTGAGTATGATGTGTGTAAGTGTGTATGTTTATATATTTGCCAATACAAATGAAATTTATCAATTTTCTTATATATTTAGCACCTCGTCCCGAGAGTTTCGAAGATTAACATTTTGATAATCGTTCAGCCCACTCATCAGGAGGTTTCGGAAAGGACTACCGTTTTTTTCTCCTTTTCGTTATCGTTATACTAAGCTTGTTCTATTTATGCACCAGTTATTAATGCTATTTTGATGCTTTGCTGTGTGTGTGTTTCTCATATTTGTCAACATCTGCCTTTATATTTAATTTATCCATTTATTAGGCGCATGTGGCATAACGGTTATCAATATGGGAAGTAGAAGTGGGTAATTCTCGTCTAGCTTGTTGCACTCATTTTCACACCAGTGCTCTTGGATAAGACACGTATGCATATTGCCTCTCTTCCACGTACAGCTATAGCTTAAACAGCAGAGTAGACTGGGTTCATAACCTTGGATTGCATTCAGTCAAATAGAAATGACGCTCTAAATTAAAAACTGTAGTGAACTCAACAGGGAATCAGTATCTTACCCAAGAAATCATAGCTATTCACCGATAAAAGAAATCAGTGGAGAGACATGCTATGGACCATGGCATTTAGAATACCAAACACAACTTAATCATATTTGTATATATCAGACCAACAACCTATTCATATCAAAGTGTGTTCAAATCTATGCATCTCTCTCTCTGTACCATTCAATTAATATCCATCTACTTTTGAACGAAGACAGGGTAGTTGTCTTCAATATGACTTGTAAAGAAAGTGGAGGAGAAAAAAATGTCTCTAGCGTGCGTATTTCTGGTCATCGATCCCATTATGTCTGCTAAGAAATGTTATTACAAGAGAGAGTTCTCAGTTTTCGAATTTAGTATTCAGTCCATCCGAGATGTTTTCCTATTGTCTGAGCCCATTTTGGACACCTGTCAGATTGCTGATACTCATGTTTCAAATCGAATTCCGCTATCAAATACACAGACTAATTTGCATATAGTAGGCTCAGTTAATTGACAACATGTAGATGAATCTGTCACTGGCAATCATGAAGAATACAAAAAGATTCAAGTCTTCGCTGACCATGGAGAATAATTGGCATTAGTTGCCTTGAGTTCAATAGCGTCGGAAAACAATCACATCTCACAAGGAGACCAAAATATCAATGTAATACCCTCTTCAGAATTGGACAATAAGGTTATAATTGATCTACGGTCTTCTGTACAAGAAACAAAAAAACAATACAAGTCATCATACCAGCTTATGCTCAAAATGAAAAAAAAGCGTCGTCTTCGAAAAAGAAATTCTACACGGGATTGAGTAAAAATTTTATTTAAAAAAAAAAAAAAGGAATCAGAAAACTCTGCATTAATGGGGATTTTTATACTACCACATTTTAAACGCCATAGCCCCTTTCATTGTAAGAAGTCATTAACCATTGAAACAGAAGACTCAAACAGCAATGGAGAACACTCGCTAAACTTTCATTTCTTTTTTAAACTCTAAAAAGATATCCCCATCCTTAACACATTGTTTGACCATCACTTGCGTAGCCCATATAATGTAACAAAAAGATTGAACAGCATCTAAACACTCTTGGATTAGGCATTATGTAACAGATGTTAAGAGAACGCATCTCCTACACTGAATCAGATCACTGACTACTTGCAATTAAACTGACAATATCAACCAACAAATGAGCTTGTTTCCACCCACATAAACCAAGAAAAACACAGTGGCATAACATTCAAGTCCTTAAAAATGAAGAGGAAAAATTTAGTATTCAGTAATAAACTAGAGTCCAAATTGATTTCAGCAAATCTTAATCAAAACTGTAAAATCAAATGTATATCTTAATTAGCTGAAGCCTGCGAGACCATTCCAAGAGGCATCCATTGGACGAAAATCCTGTATTGAAAAAAAAAAAAAAAAATGATACAAGAAACAAACAGAAGGTAGAAAAAAAATGAAAGCGGCAATTCCAAACAGTTGAAAAGAAACTTGTTATTTTTTTTATGAGAAATTACTTTCTCTGGAAAATTGGAAATTAAATTAATGAAACCAAGCAGCCGAGGCAAGGTGAAAAAAAAAAAACGAAACCTCTCAATATAATACAAACAAAACCTTCACAGGAGAAATGTCCTGGTTTCAAAAATCACTTTGCATCACTTTTCAACACTGATCACACAAACCTAAAGACGCTTGCACAAATAGAACCTATATCAATATTCATCCAATCATTACAAAGTCCGTCTTCAATTAAACAACAAGTCTACTGATGAGGAAATTAATAAAGCTATTAAAGAAAAATAAAGCATTACTCGACATTGAGGATGAACTGGAAAATAGCTCACTTTCTTTCCAAATTCAATAAGTTTCTCTATTTTATGAAAGAAGTCTGACATTAGAAATGCATACCCAAAAGGTAGAGTTTATCAGGCATTCCAGAAAGCTAAATGTAGCCATCAAGACCTTTACACAGAGATATATATCAATTGGACCCCATCATAGTGAAAGTATTAATAAACATTAACAATGATCTCGACGTTTTTTCAAAGTCAAATCCTCACAGCCTGATTTGGGTTTTGTTCTTGTAGGACATACAATGATGACATTTCATAAACTTCATAAGACTTCCTCATCTATCAGCAGCCACATCCCAAGCCCTGAATACACTAAATGCATCTATATAGGAACTGTATCGATCTACAGAATCGTATGTCTGGGGAAACCACCATACGAAAACATTTCAAATTTTAGCAGTAGGTATGACAATGAGGAAATGAGAGCTCCAGTCTATTCAGTCTTTTCCTAGACTATACCCTGAGCATTCTATACCACATACCAAATGAATCTACTGATAGAAGACAATGGTTCTGCTTTCCTTCTCATAGCCAATGTAGTGATGATGAAGTAGGCTATGCTGATGACATGCATTCATAATGCATGTCACCAGCATAGACCCCTTGGAATAAGAATGATCTTTAATAAAAAAGAAAAAAAATTCTTTACCAAGTGTTCCAAGAAATAGCACTCACGATAAACATCTCCAAAACAGAAAACATGATCTGGAATTGAATGAAGGCAGTGACCGTACATATTGAATTTTTATGATGGATTCTGTGTATGTGAAATGAGTAAATATTAAACACTTCATATACCACAGCGTATTGATAGTATCACTTCATTGCATGTAGCCACAAAAAAAAAAAAAAAAAAAAAAAAAAAAAAAAGAATGACTTTTCCACTGGATGAATACGCTAAGTAATCTTTCAAATTAATATCACAATAAATAATTGTAAAGCATTACTTTTTAAAATACTGCTGTTTAGTTAAATATAAAAATGAGAAACTAATTTTGTTGTCATAACTAACATCCACAACATGGAGGTGTAGCAAAATAGACCTGCTACTCTTACTCTCCCAATAATCAGCACCCATCTCCCAACACTTTTTCTACAACAAAAACAACCATATGTAGCCACAGATATCGGCTATAGCTCCCTGATGGCCAGGCATCACTATTATCGGATAAATTAGCATAACTGCCATAAAAATTGAGCAGTAATGTTGAGGCTATTCTCTAAACAGTCAATCATACAAGAGAACATAACTTATCTACAAGAGACATCAGAATTTAGGTCTTTTTTCGCACTGGTCTGTTGACCTTCTACAGAAACCGATGAAAAATATTAACCTCTTTTCGCATAAGGCTATTAGATTTGGCAAACATTTTGGATTGGGAAATTATTTAATCTATCGTTCCAGGTATCTTAATATATCATTTTCAAACACTAAGATTGGTGTAACATACATAATACATTTAGAAATTTTAGAGAGCAGATGTAATCTTTTCGCTGTCCGTCTAAAGAAAATGCAGTTTTCGCTTTGTATTCACTGGACTCAGTCCTCAAAACTTGTCAACGATTATGGTTCCTAAAGAGCTGTGTCTGAGAGTAATTCTCCGATGGGAATCAAATTTAACAAAACCAAATATAAAACTGACATTATCACTTCGGAACTAAATGCCCAGCAGAATAGACAGTATCTTCGTACTGTTTCAGATAATAATGGCTACAAACCTATGCTAAATAAATTAAAGATTTTCAAATAAGACTCCCATTAGAAAATACAGAGAAAAAATAGCAGAAAAGAGCAAACAGTAAAAAGGACAGTATGTATTATTCAAAAGATGAAGTTATTTCTTGTTTCTGATCAGGTTTTCACCAAGAGAAAGAAACTTCCAACCAATAAAATAGCTGTAGTCATTTTGAGTGAGACAAAAACTTTGTAGATTCTACCAAAAATATATTATAACCACCACCAATATCACTTAAATTTATTTGGTTATAAACTTAAAATAATTATGTTTAAGTCCATTGCATGCCCAAGTTCGATCACGCCGGTTTCATTTTAAAACGTTTCATCCCAAGCAAGGCGTTAATACCACTAGAATGCAGGTGGTGGTGGGGGCTACAGGGGATGAAAGAGAAGGAGAAGGCTTTAGTGGGGATGACTGTGAAAAGGGCAAAAAGGGAAGTGGGTTCAGCAAAAAACAAAAAACAAAAAAACAGGAGATAGCGATTGACGTTGCATTAAATTTTCAGAAATTGTATTTATCAGATAAACAAGAAATCGGAAGGAGTTCCACAGATAAGAAGTGCGAGAAAAACAGAAGTGGCGGTGGTGGGAACTAGCTGTCAATCTTGTAGCATGCTTAAATTCATGTCGTCAGAGCACCAAATGAAAAGCTCATCAGAACAGCTGCTAATAAGTTATTTGTAGAAAAGACAGAGGGGGGCATGTCCCGTTCAAGTGACTGAAATAGAGATCTATATTTTATCTACGGCTCCCTTTGATTATTATTTTTTTTTTACATCTGCCTATGATGTCTGAAACTATTTTGCTAGTTTCATTTAACGATAGGATCACAAAAAGATTGAAAGTTGAAGGCATTTTAATATGGTATAAGTGACAAAAAATTCTTTAAATTTGTTGAATCTTATTCAAAATCTTTACGTGCAT
Organism: Acanthosepion lycidas; assembly: GCA_963932145.1. Lineage (NCBI taxonomy): Eukaryota > Metazoa > Mollusca > Cephalopoda > Sepiida > Sepiidae > Acanthosepion > Acanthosepion lycidas. The sequence goes on along the minus strand of OZ010576.1, from coordinate 104,151,159 downwards.
AATTATTTTTTCTTTACAAAATATTCATTTGCATAAACTAGATACACATAGAAACATCCATTTAGATATCCATACATTACTAGATATACCATATGGGCCAGTGTCTGCATCTTTGTTAATAGAAATTTTCGATGGAGAGACACGGTGATGTAATGGATAGCGGCTCAGATTGAAGAATCGGAGAACAGCGTTTGAATTCCAGTCGAGTTTATTATATTCACTTATGTGCTAATACTCATGTGAAAGGTGCGAATCCATATCTTACCTCATCCCTAACTATGGGTAAATATGACAGACTGGGTTCATTAGCCTTGGGTGGCAACCGATCTAGAAAAAGAATTCAAAACCAGGCGAGAAAGGATTGGGTTCTGTCAGGTTATTTTGCTCGCTAAGCAGCTGCATTTTTTAAATTATGGTGGCAGACTTCGGAAATGAAACAAATTAGCTAAAATGAATATGTAAACATACATAACCGAATTACTGACTTACTGAAATTGTGAAAGTGATAAGATTTGATATCAGAAATGACATGGGATATTTACAGAGAAAACAGCTGACACAAAAACCAGACTGATATTAACACTAAACAAAGGCATGTGGACTATGTTCAAACGCAACAAAACATATTTTCACATAAGTCTAGGTCGAATAAATGCGAAATCAAATAATGAAAGAATCCTTAAAAAAATATAAATATTAATAATTTGGCACAAGATGGAAATAGTGTTTCACTTGAAAACACTTGCGTACACTCATAACAATTAGAATTTATCATTGAAAATAAACTTTAATATTTCTCTAATTGTGAAGAAAACAAACATCTAATCTACACCAAAAGAATTTGTTGCAAAATAAATGAAAAATCCTGTCAAATATTTGTTGGATGCTCATCTACAGTCATCTTTAAAAATTCATTTCTATCATGATGGCTAGAAATAGCAGTAATGTATGAAAGAGTGAAAAAATGAAACAACAAAAACAGTGAATTTGTCGGAGTTAGCATCTCCTAAATTCCCTAATTATTCACGAGGGTTCGCTCTTCTTGCACTATAAATACTGGGCGACTTCCTGCTTCGTTCTCTTTTCTTTTTTACATTTCAGCGGACACATTTAAAAATGTAATCTCTCACGGAGAACAGCGTTTTCGCCCACTTATGGAAAAACGCCATGAAACACACATTCTCGTACGTATAAACATTCACCAAAATACAAACCCTTTACGTTCACACACAAACACAAATGTTAATGTCTCTCACTTGTAAATTTGTTGTTTAATATATATATATATATATTTTATGTACCAAAATGTCTTGTGGTTATTCTTTTTGCGCGAGTCCTGTTTTCTTATCAAAGTTAAATTAATGAGGTGAAGTCCGCCACAAAATATTAACATCTTGTTAGAAAGGTGAAAATATTCTGTACCCAAAAGTGAGGGTCAAAACTAATCATTAAATTGCTAAGAACGTTTCAAGGATCTTGAAGTCGTAGTAGTAGACCAAGTTTAATAAGAAAAATATAAAATATTTAATTCTCCTGAAAAATATCACCTAAATATTTCCTTAATACCTCATTAATATTAGCACCAGCATTCTTCAGGAAAGATTAATCAGCTAATTTAGATTCTGAAACCAGATACATGGATAAGCAAAACAATCAAAGACCCTTTACCAAAGGACAGTCCGACTTGCACTAAACACTCTCCAACCTCAATATAAAAGGATAAGAGGGAGTTGAGGTAATTCCTCTATCCTTTCAATTGGGACTGGCTAGTCCACACCTATAACCACTATAGAAACTAATCAGGATGAATGCCTGCAACAAAAAAGACGTTTAGCTATCTTCAAATGTGTTGCTAGCTACAAAATGTCAAACAAGAGGGACATAATCTGCATTTGTGACAGACGGGGAACGAAAAGACAGACTGGGAAATAAACTTTTCGGAAAAAGACAACACCCCCCCTACAAAAAAACAAAAAAAACAAAAAAACAAAACACAAAACAACGTTTACTCTGCGTTCATTCATTTGAATGTAAAACCAATATTCTGCAGCAACCACCACACTGCAGCTTGGCACAAAATGGGTTTACATTTAAAAGTTTTAAAGAACAAACGAGATGACTACATTTTACATGATAGGAGAGTAACAACCAAGGGAGGTTATCAAAAGGTCAAAGGGGATAAGGAAAATAGATTAGAAACAAGGTGGGCGAGTGTCCAGAACATTACAGACCTTTCTTCAAATATTTGGTTCAAACAGTGCTAGTATTTATTGGATTTCGAATTCAGTTTTTGTTTTTAAAGTCTTGATAAAGATTACGAACACAGAAAAACGAAGAAAATTAATCTATTTCCAATTTTATTTTCTACTAACGCATTTACTTTTGGAACACAAAATTCCTTAACAGGTGTCGAGGGAAGCAGCACACACCTGCTGCACAGGTTCAGCCCACTTTTGGGGCATATCGAGCCACCTTTGTGGTACAAGGTTCATATTGTTTGCCAATTTCTGGTTTGACGCGACCAGCATCACGTTGACAGTAACTTATATTCTTGGACCAGTTCCTTTATTGGGTTCAACCTTCTTCGCGCCAGCATCTCGATCGCTGCTTTGGTACGTATCCTAGCTTTTCCCGTGAGGGTGTCAATCAGTGATATGCACCTAAGAAATCGGGTTTTATGTGCAATCTCTTTACTGCTAACGGGGGAAAAGCCGGATGTAACTGGTATTGACAAACATATCCGCATCCTAGGTCTCTTTTGTATTTGTAGTGACGCGCGGGCGCACTACAGCTTTTATCCACTGAACCATGTGTCCTTGTTAATAGGACAACGATGACGACAACAGTCCGAACAATGTAAATAGATACAATAACTCATTCTTAGAAATATAGACATACCACATGCTTATTAAATAGTCCTGTACATAAATTAAGTATCGATTCTCACGTCGGAATAGCCAACTTCGTCACACTTTATACTTTTATGTGATAGCTCTCCCTGTTTTTATTGCTTTCTCATGGGCAGGATTTCGTGTCTGCCCAGCTTTGCACTCTTGCTTCTTTGCACTTTACATAATGTGATTGAACCAGTTTAAAGGAATTATAAAGGACGTGATACACTACAGATCAAGCAGAAAATTTCCAGATGAAATATAAATATTGACATATGAAGAAAAATGTGGGAACTTCTGGCCAGGTGTCCGGTGCTGTTGGCAAAAAGAAAACTAAAGTCGATATTTAAAGACAGTTGGCGACAGCAAGTCAATGAATCTAGCGTGAGAAAAAAAATCACTGAGGTATCAATTATAATTCAGAGAAATCAAATTTCATACAGTTTTTATCGATTTGTTTTTCCTGCTTGTTAAACACAGTGCGTTCTTTAAAATTTTAGATTATAAGAATAATACATTTTTGCATGTTAATATTGCAATAACATTTTTTAGTACAACAGTTTTTCCATATATAAATCCTACTACTTAGATTGGCTGGATATCTATCCATACCATTCCCAAGGTTATTTGCACGTGAGTGACTAATGAACCAGACTCAAATTTGAACACGGCTCTCCAATTCTTCATTCCGATCCGATAACCTTTACACCACCAACACATCCTCCAAATTTTATACCAGATGCTATGAAACCAACTTTTATTTCTGTCTTTATTTGGACACATGGCCCAGTGGATAAAAGCAATGGTTGATTGATCTGCTTTGTGGCATATCAACCTCAACAGGTTATTTAATGCCGACATTTTTTTTATTACTGGTAATGTTTTGTTTTTTTTCCAAATATGTATTGCTGGAAATGTTATTTCCTTCAAAAAATCTATTGCAGGTATTTTTTTTCAAAAAAGCTATATTATATATATATATATATATATATATATAGCTAGTAATATTTTCCAAATTTTGTTTGTAGTAATTTTCCTTAAAAATGCATTGCTGGTAATTTTTCTTTCAATTTTGCATCGCCGATAATTTTTCCTTCAAAAATGTATTGCTGGTAATGATACCTATTTTAACACTTCCACAACGATTTTGACCCCTATTTGGAGGTCGACTATTTGCTCATAGCTGGGAGCCTAACAGGTACTACCACCCAGAATCAGGGTAGATCTGGGAACATCAGCAGTTAAGAGGTAGTTCCACGCTCCTCAAACCCTCCAGATCAGAGGCCTTGCTGCTGGATGTAGTTTTTCGTCTTACCTAGGATGGAAAGTGTTGGTTGAATCCAGTGACTTGACTCAAAGCGTAGAGAGTTCAAAGGGAGATAACTAATACCGAGACATCCGACAGAGACGTGGAACTAGAACAATCTACCTCGTCGGACGAAATAAAGGGTTCAGTTTGAAATTCCAATCGCCTGAAGAAAGACGGAGCTTACAACGGCCGATACATTGTGAATATGGCAACGAAGATAAACACAACATTCCGAGCAATGTAAATAACCAACTGTTTCGCTGTTGGTGCTTTTTGTAATACCTTATGCAGATATGATCCGCGATTTCAGAACTGAGTCATTATCCTTAAAGGGAGAAAAGAAATTCATCAGTTAGTGAAGTAAGTAAATTAGGTGTTTGTAAATGATTGCTTAATTGTAAAACAATTGCATCGAGGCAGGGTGCAAGCTATAGTTGTTGTTAAAGGTTACTTATTTACTAAAAAATATCTGCTCCAAATGAATTTTTAAGATCTTAATAAAGTGAAAATGTTTCAGTTCCGATAATTTGCTAAAACATGCCTTTGGCGTATTAAAAAAAAAAAAAAAAAAAAGATATATCCATTATTTTTTTATTTTATATTTTTTTAAATTTCGAATTTCTTGGCTGGATCTCATCTTTCAATATTGACAGAGTTCAGAATCATTTACGCGGCCTTGTGGAGGTGACATATCCCCCCCTACAACCCCTTTTTCACGAATGCAAGCCTATTGCAAGTTCGATGGTAAACGTTTAAATCTACAGTCTTTATTGTCACCATTTCAAACCTTTTCTGCCCAAAGCCAATTTGCCATGTCCACAGTGTTTAAATTATCATTCATTATGCATTACTCTGATAAGGGTGTTCCACTTCAAAAGTTTCAAGAAACGTTAATTTGTGGAACAAACTCCAGTGTGGATATTTCCCAGAACATTAAAATCTTGCCCGCTTCAAGTATTGGGCCAATCGTTATCGATCTTTCAAGTTTCCTAATCTTTTTACTCTTACTTTAATATTGTATACTTAATTCAGTAACTTTCAAACTTGGGTGGCTCATGGGCCATGTACTCAATGAACTTTACTATAAAAAAAAAAGTATTTGATGAAGTATAGTTAATCATTTCAGTTACTTTTCGCCGCAATATTCAGATCGTTAAATTTGAGTCGCAAAACTTAAACTTATCAGCCTTTGTTAATTTTATGTAATCATTCAAGATAATAATAACGGCCGTTGAGTTGTTTCAGTGACTGCACACAAAACCAACTGAAATTAAAATGAAAGGCCCGTCAAAAATGTGGAACAGTTGACAATGCTTAATGTAATCAAATTCAATTACTACTAACAGTCACAATATAACTGGTTAAATGCAACAGCAAACAACTGAAATCAAAATGAAATAGTCACAAATTAATGAAAGTTATTTCCGAATATTTTGATCGGAAACTTTCTATCCTTTTCATACAAATACACATAAAAGTGCATGCACCTAATTTTGCGTTCGCTGTCTTATTACTAGTTATAATTTGAAAAAGTATTTAAGAGTGTGCATATAAAAAAAAAAGAAGAAGGATATAGTCTCCCAAAGTTTTGAGAGATGAAAGCGAATGATATTGGCTAAAATCAGCTTGGTTATGAAACATTCACTTATTTTACTGAGACGCCAGAAATTGTAAACAGAAAGCGAGGAGACAATCAGTAACTTTTCATTAAAAGACAAAAGCTATCTGAAAATAAAGTAAATACAATCCAAGGGAATTTTTTTTTTTCAAGTATTTTCCCTTTTGCAGAATGAGGTTATTTAATATATCATATAGAGTTTCGAATGCCACTTTTGGTAGTTGAAAGCGGATTTATGCTCTATATCGTCTTGGTACAAAAAGGAAGTCTTCTCTCTTGAAAAATGTGAAAAGAAAGAAAGTAGTCATAATGAACATTTAGTTGTACTAAGATAAAAAAAAAGATTTCTAACTTAGATGAATACTATACATTCCACTGGCAACAATGATATTACTTTAATTTCCCAATTTTCCTTTTAAAAACAAATTTCTGTTCGATCGAAAATTTCCGATCCCATTCCAAAATGTTTTTCCTTATGATATAAACATTGCCTGACACATCATAGGGCTTTGAATTGTGTGTGTGTATAAAATATATAGATATCAAAAGTATCTGATCAAAAAGTTTCAAAGATTTAATTATATTCGAGCTTATATTTATTAAGTCAGCAATCTTTGTTATGTTTGATCTCAATCAATGATGCTTAGAAAAGACTGAAGCGGACAGAAGACATCCCTCCCAGGCCAACAGAAATGGGCTTTATTATTTAATAACAAGTACCCCCCACCCCCCCAAAAAAAAGTTCAATTTACCTAATAACAATCCTGTTTCTTCTTTTCGACATTATCAAAAACAAATTAATTGTTTTTTTTTTATCCCTACTATCTTCTTTCAAGCAATTTCAAGACTATTCTCTGCGTCTCCTGGCGTCATTTTTTTTTTTAATTCATGCCTTTCTATAAGTCCGGAATAAGCAATGCCTCCCGAATACGGAAACATATTGAAAATCTACCTGGAAATTTGAGAAAAATATTAACCTCTGCCTCTTACCATTATCTAAAGCAAAATTTGTTTAGACGAGACACTTTTTATAAACATTGTTTTTGAATCTGGTTATAGTAATGTCTTGTCTTGTCCAGAGTGTGTATATATATATATATATATATATATAATAAAAGGGAATGTTCTGTAAATAATAAGTATTGTAGAAATAGTGGTTGTAACAATGGTATTAATTCTTCAATCTACTGACGTTTTCGCTACTACGTTGACCTATCAAATTAGAATGGGTGAAAATTTTTAACAATCACATCAAATTGTTATCGGTTATCTAAGAACTTTTTTACTTTAGCAACTAAGTCCTTGCTTTTATGCATATTTTGTGTTTACCTAATTTTAATATTTTGACCAAGCCTTTACACCTTTATTCTTTTCAAACTAATCATTATAAATATTTTTTGTTTCGATTTCATACAAGAGCCCGTTTGTGTTGAGCACTTAATGAGATAGCTAATTGATATGCTTTTTTGTTTTGTATATAGAAAAATCTCTAAGATAACAATTTTTGCCGGGTCATGTTGAAAAAAAAAAAATCAGGTGATTCAGGATTATTCCGATGCAATATAATTTTCTCTTTTCAGATATTTTTCATTGATTATATTTCCTTAAAATAATTGGGAATAGTTCTTGTTCAAATGAATCACCTGTATCTCCAGGAGCCGACCCGAATAGAAGGGACCACTATATACACACACCATCATCTTTACTGGATGAAAAGCATTCATTGGTACGGTGAGTAACGACACGCTTCACTTGCCTCATTATCTCTTTCATTCCCTTTTCATCGCCATTGGAACAGTCATGACATTGAAACAACGAACCACATACAGAAATACAGTCCGGTAATTATTTCTCCTCTATGTGGAAGCTATCCATCAAAGTAAATATAAAGCGACTACAAATGATTTTTAATGCTTTATTCGAATATTTCTAGTAGTTTCGCTATCTCCTGTATCGTGTAATGTGGATCGTTTGCAATGAAAGTCTTCCTTTGATTGCCATGAACGTCAATGCAACGCCTAAGCATCTAAGGCATTGTTCAGCGAGAATATCTAGAACATGAAACTGTAGAACATTTTTGACACGATTACTCACGATCTTATTCATTTATATGCTATATCCTTTCAAAAGGTGTACTATCAGGAAACCACAACTTTGTCTTTTTGTTGCTAAATGTATATTTGTCCCTTTCCACTCCATCTTTGTTCTGCCATACATTCCCTCAAATTAGTTAAGTTAGTCGCTGTTTCTCCCTGCTTCTATTGCCTTCAATAGAACTTGTGAGTTAAGTCCTCTGGGCTCTGTTTCCTCACTATGTGTCACAGAAGTTACAACTATTATAAGTAACGATTTATTTATATTTATTTCTCATAAAACTTTCTTATTACTAGCAGGTTTTCTCCATGATGATCTCGGTATTAGTCAGTCGAGCAACAGTTTTGACTTTTATAAGTTTCATCTATGATATTGTCCAGCATTCACTGCCACATAAGCGATTAGGTATTACGTAGCAGTTCACTTTTTTGCATTATTTTCTTTATATACTGCTAAATTATTTGCGTTAAACTCACAATTTACAGAGAAATGAAAATTATTGCCTATTTTTCTTCATCTATATTACAACCAATATAAGAATAATACGCCACTTTCTTTACTATTTTTTAATGTATGCAGGTAGGCATCATTTACAAAAAGGCGAATCGCCATACAGAGTTCAAATTCACTTAGCATTAATAACCTTGGAAATCTAGCTGGAGTTAAATAACCGGAAAAACATAGCTTTCCCACTTTGGTTGCCAGCTAGTCTAATAGAAAGAACGCTGGCAACTCAAACTGATGCCGGGAAGTGAACAAAGGATTTACCTTTGTTGATTGGTTAATGACATATCAATATATCAGTTATTTAATGCTGAAATCTAAATATTTTGTACGAAAATTTATATTTGTATATAATTATTTTATGATACAAGTCTTAATGATTAAACCATAACTTGGGAAGAAGTGGTGCAGTCATACCATTTCCAAGGGCATTTGCACTTAAGTGAATAAAACGAACTAGTATTGGAACTCTGCTCTCCGATTAACAATTCAGAGTCATTACATCACCTGCACATCCAAGCTTACAGTACCAGATATTCTCAAGCTGTCATCTATCAAGGTACTGACCACGCTCGACGTTACTTAACTTCGGTGATCGTATGGGAATCGCGGTTTCAACATGATATGGCCATAAGCCTGTACTGAAGCTTGTATATTCACAGCAACTGAACTTCTATCAACCGTCTTTGTCCTGTAGAGGATAGTTATTGGTTAGGCCTCCCCACAATCACATATACTTTGTAGCTCCAAGTAATATCTTTAATATGTCCCTTGCTCCTTATTCTGCCATCCATTTATACAAGCTTATTGGGTAGTTTACTTGCAGTTTCTCTTGCTTTCTATGTAACCAGTGAGTATCGGCTTTTCCAAGCCCTATTTTCTCATTATGTCTAAAAATTTCAACAGACTTTTTTTTTTTAATTTCATGTATAAGTGTCCTTTTTGTTTCCATTTTCTTTAAAACTGCCTACTTGCTCACATACGCCATCCATGGTATTTTCAGCTTTCTTCTGTATAACCTGTGAGGCAATTCTCCAGCATATACTGTTATCTATAACTTATGTTACACAGTAATTTAACAGTTTTTAATGAAATATATTTCTATGTCTTCATAATTTGCTTATCGTTTTGAAGGCATCTCCTTTACTCAAATCTGTTCCTTTAATGAAACCATCGCTCGAGATAAGTTTTTAAACAGAAGATAATACTAAAATAAAACGCGCCTCATAATATCTAATGACGAAATATAAATTGTAAATATCAAAGAAATGGAGTGAAGTTCGGTTAAATTTTGCTAACGTTTAATGTATGAAAATATTTTGGTGAATCGTTTCTTCGTAAATATTGTCGAATATCAGAAGAAAGTTTAAGAAATGATGAAAAATTTCAGAAATATTACCAGAATTTGCACCTAACGATGTAGCCATAGATTAAAATGAGTCATTATCAATGATTCATTAGGCGAGCTGAAGACCTAACACACCAAGCAAAGCGATAAATTCACAAAAAAAACAAAAACAAAAAAAAAACGCAAGGTGTTATTTAGAATGGATTAAACTGAGAAAACGTTAAGTAGAAATGCCAATAAAACAGGTTTCAAAAAGTAAAGATGGTGACTGATGTTGCATTTAAATTTTTGAAGATCATACTCGATACAAAAGCAAAAGCCGGAAGAAAATTCCACTCCAGAAATGTCTAAGATAAGAAAGTTCGACGTTTGATTTTTGTTCAAAATCAGTTATTTTTTTTTTTAAGTATTAAATTGTCATCTCCGTAATATAACTGGTTTATTTTAATATATTTCTCTCTCTAGCTTGCAGCTCGCGAAAGAAACGTTATCTAACCTTAAGAGTGATTATCTACAATTCTACATTTTGTACTGAGAATAAAAATCATTCAAACTTATTAGAATGTGGTTTCTTTCTGTTTTGAAATACAAAAATACAATCCATTTCCTTATGATATAGGTAAACATATCGCGCGTTCGCGAATCCCGTGAACCATCAGGATCGTAGGAGCAGCACATGTATTGCAACCGCAGTAGAAGTGGTGTTTGTTGGCCAAGACAGCCTGACAGAGCCTAACCCTTCTGAGACCGGTTTTGAATTCAGTTACCTTCTCCTAGACCGGTTGTCATTCAAGGCTATAGAACCCAGTCTGTCCTGCTATTCACCCATAGCTTTTAGAGAAGAGGATTCATACCTTTCCAAAATGAATGTAATGGATTCGACTGGAATTCCAACTTTGCTCTTCAATTCCTCAATATGGGCCAATATAGATTACTCCACCGTGTTCCCTAATACATATATAAAGTAATTCAATTAATTTTTATGTACATTTTCTGATGAAGAATTATTGTAATTTGCTTTTCTGCTCGTACCGACATGCACCTTCCGTCCTTTATCTGGTTTTGGTTATAGTACTTGATAACCTTAGAATTTTGAACAAAGCAATATTCATTCCTACACATAACGAAATCTACCTCTGTGGAAGGAGTAAAGAGATCGGTTTAAAATTCCACAAAATATTCCTCGTCGTTGTCAGAACTCATTGCAAAGTATTGAGGGTACTCATCGACATTTCCTTCTGTGTGAAAGGGGTCCTATGTTAGATTTGAAGAGACGTCTGCAGCCATCGCATGGTAGGGATGGAGTGTTCCGGCTTTTCTTTGGGCTCTCTTCGTCTCTTATTTGCCTTCCGGTGTTTTCGAATGGTGTTGTTTATTTGTAAAGTATTCTTCAGTTGGTTCTTACTGCAGCTTACGCAACGTTTTATTTTTTTAAACTGTGTCTTGAATCGACGACGTGGGGATCCACGTGGTCTCTTACCAGATGCGAGCTCCGAGAAGTAGTTTGCTTTAGTTAGCCGGATATCTGGCATTCGGGCAAAGTGTCCAGCTCATCGTAATTGGTGGCGAGTCATGATTGCTAGGCTCTCCATCTTTGCGCGGAGAACTTTGTTGTTGGTGATCCTGTCTTGCCACGTGTTCACAAGAGTTGAAGTTTTATTTGATGGGATCTTTCAGGTTTGCGGATGTCTCTTCAGTAGAGTATCTAAGTATCACATGCGTACAGGAGAGTCGAAATTACAACAGCTAGGTAGACCATGAGTTTGGTGGCTTGTTAGTACAGAATTATCGATGACTCTTTTTGAATAACTTCCCGTATGCTTTGTGAGTGACGTTGATTCGGTTATTGACATCTTTTTCAGCGGATGCATTTGATGTTAGTATGGCTACCATGGTACAAAATATTACTGTGTTCGAATATAAACATTTTAAAAGGGCTGGAGAGCATTACGGTCGAAAAGTTATGACTAAAATGACCAAGATGAGCATGCCGGTTCGAATATGAAGCAGTTAATTTTAATGAAAATTAAGAATTTATCAATGTAAAACTTAAACATCCTCCATTATTGTCTAATAATTTGAGCTATAACATTTTAAACCTTTTAGAGAATTAAAACGGATAATATGTAATTTCATTAGCTTGAGAGCACTACCGATGCGATGGCGTCTACTATTGGTGCTTGTAACTCCTCTCAGGTCTAACAGTAAGCAGAGTTTTTAAAAATAATGTGAAATTATCCCACTTGTTTGCCAAGGAAATTTTGCTGACGAATGCTAGATGGCATTTCCAAAACTACAAAATAGGGGCGTTTCGTTCTCACTTTCTTTTTCAGCCACAGGAGGTAAACACGATAGAACATATCTCGCTTCCTACTGAAGAATTTTCAGTCACTAGCGTACCACATGTAACAAAACACAGAAAGTACATAGTATGCAATGGTCTATGTTTGACCACACACATGCATTCTTCATGATTCTACCAAACCAAAAGAACACCTCTCAAAATGAAAATATTTTTTCATATGAACTTTCGGGCAATTTGCATTGTAATACCCGAGCTCTGTTCGCATTAAAAATTTCCAGAATACTTACATTTATGTGTAATTGTACATGCTTCATTCGAATCTGTCTTGATAAATTTAATAAAATCTATTGTCATTTTCCATACTGTTAGAACCCTTCGTGGATAAATGTGTACATGCTTGACTTTAGCCTCTCCAATTTCTAGTTCACATCATGGGTTATTTTTCTTGCTGACAACCGTACATTGTCTTACAATTGATGTTTAGACAGTAAAGGAAAGCGAGAAGAACTATCTTCTTTAAGAGTTCTTGTTTCCATTCTGTGACAGTGTCACCTGCATATCTTATGTTCTTAAGGTACCAATTAATAATGTTTCAAGTAGAAATTTTCTTTCTAATTCCGTAGGTCTGTGTTTTTACGCGTCTGCAAACAGCGCGACTAAATTTACCTTTAGTTAAATGAAAGTCATTTAAATTATTTTTGGATTTGTTTTTGTACTCCATTTCGCTACTTTGAGCGAGACATACGAATAATGGTTTTTATATATTATATCCTTTGAGAGACGGAGAGAGGTGATCATGGTTTTTCACAGCATCTCGTATTTTGACGGTCAAAGTAACTTTTAACCCGTTACCATCTCTTTTTGTTCTAGTTCACTCAGACCAGTTAAGTTGGAAGCGCCTCAGTGCGGGGTAAGGGTGAGCGAGAATACTATAGAATGGAAACCATTTTCTATATGTTAAGTTTGGGGATGGTAGGGGCCTAATAACAGTCGACATAGCTCTTGAGACCGCTATTGCAAATTTTTCAAACCTCTTGACTACGATGTCCTAGTTCTACCGTTATAACGAAGTTATCATAGTCGAAAATGTTCAGACACTTCCGGAATACGAGTCTGTCAGACATCATAGTTCAATCAGCTGTCAATCCAACTTAACTTTTCCATTTTAATGTACACCTATCCTGAATTCCCGAATGTTTGCTCCAGTTGGATGATCGAAGTCTCTTCATGCCAATTACTCATACATATAAATTTGTTATTCCCTTTTCGATCGTACTGAGCTACGGCTAGGGCCGCTTACAAACCCAAGATATACTGTAGCAACGATAGTCTGAGGGGAAGGAGATTTACGCAGTCATTCGTTGTTCTATTGCAGAGAGCCGAAGGATCAAATAAACTATCTTCTATTGCACTGGACATATGTAGCTATATTCCTGTTCTCAGTGACAGGAACATGCGCGCGATGCACGTTGCAGGGCAGAATTACACAGGTTTATGAAGGCTGCAAGGCAACTTTAATGATCGCTCAATTTGAAGCATCTCTATCATTCAATTATGTCCATTGTGTGTTCTGGGAAACATTGCACATGTAGGACTCACCAATGGTGATATGCTCTTGTAATTTTGTTATCCGCAAGCGGAGCGAGTGCCGGACGTGTAACAATCGGAGAGAGAGAAGAATCGTACGACCAAAATAGTCAGTATGGAAGAGTCTGGTCGGGACATGTGTATTCAATACACATTGTTTCATTTCTAGGTAACCAAGGATATATATATATATATATATATATATATATATATAAATGTTTCCATCGCTACATAAGAGTTCTCATGTTTCAAAACAAGAGCCGAAAACTTCAATATAATTATTTGAATTAAATTGAATTAAAGTACCAACCTCTGTACCATCTTCAAGCCAAATTATATATATATATATATATATATATATATATATATATATATATATATATATATATATATACTATGAAACTTAAAACGTTTTTTTCAGCATGTCTGGAAAATAATCTATTGTCCACGTTCGTAGTTTGTAAATGTTATTTTTCACTTCTATAATCAGAATTTACGTTGCACATTAAGGTTTTTGTTTAATGAAATTCATTTTTTATTTTTAATGGTGTGCGAAGAGAAAATAACATCAGAAAAAAAAAATCAAAATCAGCAATAAAAAAATGTAAAATTACTTTTAACAATAAAAGTTTAAATTTTAAGTGCTGCTGAAAAAATCTTGGTCCAATTAAGAAGCTACTAATAAATAAATTTTTTAGTCAAATTTTGAGAAATTTCAATACGCTAACTTTTCGTCATTTTAAAACACACACACACACACACACACACGCCGAATTGTTACTGGTGATAATTGCTCCTTTGGGATATAACATATGTAAGCCATAAATTATGGATATATTTGAAAATAATTTGTGATGTCATTTTCATTAAAGGAATGATTTTCTAACTGAAAATGTCAAAGAAAGACTGAATGAAACAAAGTGAACTTTGGAGAAAACTTATGAAAATAATTCATAATCATATCTTAATCACAAAGCCTTTCTAAACTATTCCACCTTTAATCGGTTCACGTACTTTATCATCAAATAAAATCTGAACAGAGATTTTTCTTACTTTTAAGATCCTAAGGCTGGAAAACTTACTCATGCCTATATCAGTTTCATAAATTCTCAATTGGGTTCATGCCTGAAAAATGTTATTCTAAAAACACTAACGCTGAACCATTTCTTGGCCGATTGTAACAAGTATATGACAATATTGTCGGATAATTGTCTTGTTCGATTGTCTACTGAAGGTGTCTACCAAGATTGTACAGGCTGATATTTTGGCTCCAAATCTGAATTTACTGTTCTTCATTCGTGATCCCATGAATATTAGCAAGACCACACGCTTCATTAACTGAAAAACATCCCCATAGTATAATGGTGCCACCGTCATTCTTTGTGTTTTCGTTGGGTTTTTATGGCATATACACTGTAGGTCATTTAATGCCAAATTTAGTTATATATATAGGACCTGTAAACGTCTATATGCTATATAAGCTAGGGCTTATTTGCTTGCACACTGCAAAATAATTCCAGGTATTACTGTCTAGAACAAGGATTTCCATTTAGTACAGACAATTTGTTTGCACAGTGTTAAAAAGGTAGCATATACTAATTACACATCAGACCACATCCTTGAGAAAAGACCAATTCTTTTCAGGAAGTTTATTATATGACTCAGATGAATTTTTGTAAATAGTTCCTTTGTACTCTTAATGTTGTAAAACTTTCTTTGAATGTGTGTAAGGTTTGTGCATTCTATCAGTATATGTTTTTCTGTGTATTGGTTTCCACAGGGACTTTTAGGATGAGGCTCCCCTTCTAGTACGAAGGAGCGAGTCAGTATTGAGTGTTATAGGTTTGATATCTTCACCCCTTTCTCGGCAAACAAAACTTGTACC